>JARKIF010000103.1:0-116732 GCA_029378245.1 Roridomyces roridus | reverse complement strand
CCGTGCTTAGTAGTCGAAAATTTGACAGGAAGCACGGTGGTAGAAGTTGACCGGCGACTTCGGGCCCTGTCCGATTCGCTTCCAGAATATATCAGTGCTCCTTGGCACCTCTCTTACACCGGCCGGCACGGCCGGGGAAATTTTGTAGATTTTTTGAGTATTTTTGGCGAACTCAGCACCCCAAAATACGTCGATTTATGCCTTCAGATGGAATTTTCCCACGGTGTTTCACTTTTTGGCCGCCGCCGACCGAAAATTTGGTACCTGCTTTGGCCGGATCTGTGAGTACCCCGGACCCATTTCTCATGCCTGTCTTGAATCTTCACCCAAAATGATTCTTCAACCCAACACAAGCCAAACTGAACAAAATGCCACAAAGAACATCTTCAGAGGTAGCTAAGGCCTGTGCTCAAGCACTGCTGCACACGGACCAAACACAGACTCAAAAACCCAGCACAGAGTGAATTGAAGGGAACTGGTGCGGGAACTCGCCATCTGATGGGGACAGGTAAGCATCCAAATGTGGTAATCCGTGATAGACAGCCAACATCAGCAGGTGCCTCAGGTCATTTTGCAGGGAAAAGACCACAAATGGGGTGCAGAGACCTTCCGCACTCTGTAATCAATGCTCACGGTCCTTTTTTGTAGCATTCCGGACCGTGCCGGTGGCTGCCGAGCCACTTTCCCACGCCTGTTTCACTTTTTCAGACCCCGAAAAAATGAAACCTTCACGGATCTCTTAGCTATTGGATCGGGTATGCCCATAGCATACTAGAGCACACCTGCACTGTTTCTGAGTGCTTAGGAATACACAGAAAAATGTAAATGAGAAAGTTTTTTGACGGCCGGTTTTACCTGTCACCGGCGTTCAAGAAGTGACTGGTGTCACTGTAGAACTTTTGATAGCGCCCTTGACTGTGCGTCTCAGCATCCGCGGGCGCCAAATCCAATAGTGGCTCGAGAACAGTGCGGACTGTCACAGCCTCGAGCAGCCACCTCCAACTCCACCCGTCGGCGACGGCGTCGGAGTCGGGTCAAACTTGTAGAGCAGAACAGTAGTCGGCTCTGGAAGATGGAATTGGTGCAAAGGCGAGCAGCCAGAGGGCCACGCGAGTCTGATCGTCATGCCAGATGGTGGTGGGGATCAAGAGGCGCTAACCCTAACCCTAACGCTTCTTCTCCCTCTTTTTTCTGCCAGGGCCGCCGCCTTGCCGCCGCCCTCCCTCCGGGCCTCGCGCACGTCGAAGCAGAGTAAGTTTCATCTCTTCCAGGTACCTCCTCTCGGTCACTGGGGTCCAGCGCGCACCGACGACAGAGTAACCACGAGTCCACGACATCGCAGTGTACTTGTCTCGGACGTCGATACGCCGATTCCTGGAAGCCCGTGTGTCTAGTCTGAGGAGTCGGACAACGTCGGACACTCTATTGCCACCACAAGTTCTTATTGACGATCATAGCTACGGCTTCCGTTGTCGCTACCTTGGCACCCTTCGCCAGGACGCCTTCTGGTCCCCCGGAAGAAGGACGAGGCCGAAATGCAATACGCCGCGGACGCCAACATCGAGTCGAATAATCGCATCTGTCTTGCGGCTTCTCATCTATACCTGCTTTTGTGGGCCATTGCTAGTGCATGGCAATCGAGTCTGGGGTGTGGAGACAGGAAGGGAAGGCAGTGGCCCAAGGTGTTGTGGCAGCAAGGAGTGTGGATTCTAATGAGGCGATCGAGTCCAAGGGCAGTAATTGATTTCGAATGATGAGGATGTTGCGAGGACGTCGACAGTTGAGAGTCCGGCCTGAAGCAAGAGGCGCGCAGCCGCTGTCAACGGAGTCAACGGCTGGCGTTGGCGGGTTGCCGTTTCACCGCCGTTACCCTTCGGTGAAGATCGCAACCACGGCGGCGAGAAACCAAGAGATCCATGTTCCGGACTCAACGCTTACTAAAAGCAAATTAGTAGTCAAAGACGTCATCAATCAAAAATGGACCCCATGTTGGCGGAAAACGGGCCGATAAGACCGAGCTAAAAATAAATTTTTAAGACTCGGAATGCAGCTATTACGCCCAGTAATATGATATGTCCCCTCGATGCCGCGCCTTACTGGGCTCCAACGCCATGGCCCATCGTCTTCTCGGAGCCCGATCAGAGATAGACGACGCTGTTCTCCCACCGTACCCTCCGTGGACGACCTCATCGCAAAACGTACCGGCGACTCTGACACCGTAAAAACACGCCCGATGTTCCGATTCTATTCAGCAAGAAGAGGAGGTTAGATTGGCAGGGGATGGATGACTTATCTCGCACCGCTCACCACCGTCGGAAACCTCGCATAATACGTCTGCTCTCGATATTCTGCGGCGAAAGTACTGATGTTGCCCTCCCTCGCCCAACTCAACTAACTCTCCGCTAAGTGGGTTTAGCCACCTCCTTCCTCGCCACCAAGGATGGTCTGCCTCTGATTATGAAAAGACATTCGGGGTGGTGAAAGTGCCCTGGGTTCCGGCTGGGTTCGATTCCCGCCGTCCGCGTGGTTCTTCGCTGTCGGTGATTTTTTGGCGTCAACTCCAAAGTGTTCATTTTCATACAACTCGGCACAGACTGATATACTGAGCCAGCAGACTCGAATGGCTTCTGCACGAACTAATCATCGGCTCCCGGAGTAGAAGAAATCATCACCGAGAGACTGAGCATAGAAAAAGAGAGCCTGCAGTCATGTTCGACACGGTTCCAAGCCCGGCAGGCTCCAAGCTACACACTGGCAGGTGGCAACGCAGCGAGTCTCGGCCACACCGTACGCGCCAGTCATCAATCTTGAAGTCTGGTTCCCTGGGTTCGATTCCCCGTCGTGTTCCATTTCGATGTCTGGTATCGTGTTAACGTTTTAACTTCTACCTGCTGGCAGGGAAACCACAAGAAAACAGGGCAAATACTGAATCGCAGGCTCTGGGTTCGATTCCCAGCGTTTCAATGCAGGCAGATACAACACCGGAAAAACCTTTTTATTCAAAAACCCAATTCAACATGCTACGCCGCCACATCCGCCACAAACTGCGTGAAATCGGTCCCGAAATCCGCGTACACATCCTCCACGGAGATATTACGGTCGGTAATGTACGTGCTCGCGAATCCAGCGCTTTTGATCGTCTGAACCACGGACGAGAGAGTCTGGTCCGAGACCCCGGGCCTGTGAAGGTGTGGATTATCACAGACTGTTGGGCGGGGTGTGGGAGCGGGATCCTGTAGGTTCTTCAGCTGGGTAATGGATGTTAGACGGCAGAACGAGACGCACGGTGACTCTTGCTGGAATTTAGCAAACGTGTCCTCAAAAGTGACGATCTGGTTCCGCGAGGGAGTAGTAATCGGAGTTACCGATGTCGTCTCCAGGGTTCATGATCACCTGTGTGGACAAGCATGGTCAGACACATCTCCGGTTACAGATGCAATTCTAACACGGGACGGAATGAAAAGTCACGTACGTATCCAGTGGCACGGCCGGGCCAAGCGGTATTGCGGACTGCGTCAGAGTAGGACGTATACTCCGCGTCGAAACCCGTCTGCGTCTGGTCGAAGAATATTCCGTCCATGCCGTACGATGCGTCCCACCCAGCATAGGTCTCGATATCCTGCAATACATCTGCGGAAGCACGCGTGCCGTCGCCCGTGGCGACGTAACCCACGAGCAAGGCGTTGGAGTGCGTGCGGAGGGTTTGGATACTGCTTTGGTACGCTGGGTCGGGCTGCGAGTCGGCGTCGCCTGGGCCGCTGAAGGGGTTGATTATGATATAAAATTGCATGGAGGGGAATGTGCTCATACTGCATGGGGGCGTCATTCAAACGGGAGAAAACGAATAGAACTGGAGACATACGCCGTTTCGAGCGGGGCCCAAGTCGCAGATGTCGAGGGAAATTGGTAGAGGGGGACAATTATCCCTGTCGTTGCGTAGACAGGAACGACCGCCAAGAGAGCAGAGAGAGCAGTGAGCACAAGCATGTTCAGAAGTGAGGTATGACGAGCTTCTGTCCCGTCTTTTATAGCCAGAAATTTTACACACGCTATATCCGAAGTGTCCGCCCGTGAGAGTCGAGCGGCACCGGCCGTTTCTTTATCCCTTTCGCGGATGAGAAATCGGCACTATTGGCGAGAGTAGAGGGGCGCCACGGCCGGTAAAATTCCGCAGCGGGCTCCAGACTCGGTATTCTATACAGTCAAAGACAGGTTAGGCTGCACGGAGAGGGGATGGATGACGAAAGCGAGTGTCAGCCTAGTTATTACAAATGTACCATGAGGACCAGTGCACGAGGTTCATGCGATGCCGCTGGACCGCTCCGCTCTTGAATTCTTCTTGTGGGGGGAGAGAAGGGCCGACCCGAATCTGGACCATCAGCTGCGCTGACGTTGTCGAATGGAAACGAGATGAACGGCAGACATCTATTCATCCAGGTCGGAAGTACATAAGGAGGCTGGAAGGAGGCCATGAAAGACCGAGGACCACAGAAAAGTCACAGCCGCAAGTGTCGTCAAACTGCCGCGCTTATGTCGGCCAAGTATACAGAGTCTAGCGGCACCCCAGCTCCTCGAAAACGAGAGCCCCATCGCCCGGGCGCTGACATTGAGAATGAACGAGGCGTAGAGGTGTTTGCGCCGTTCCACGACGCTGGGAGTTAGCCTTCGCAAGTGGGCGCTGTTGTCTTCAATTTGCTGCCAGTACCAATTTGGCCGCGTGCGATGGAACAAAACAAGAGCGGACCAGAATGGGTTGTATCGTAGAGTCTGGAGAGTCGAGCTGGGAGTGAATGTCGTCTTCACCGTTCTTCTGGTCGCTGCATGTTGCGGTTGTCGATATCCAAGAGGACTTCGACGACACTTTGGAAGAATAGAGAATCACTGCGTATCACCCTCAAAATGACAACTGCCCCAAATTGACCTCCACCTCTCCCGAGCTCCCGTCCCTTCAGGGCTGCAGGAGCGACCGAGAATGTCACGAACATCCTATATATTTGACGGGCGGTGAGAAACAGAACATACCCAACAAATCAGGTGTCTTACAGCGTAATCTGCGGCCTAGGGAAGCTCAACTGAATCTTATGGGATGAGTGTGGTGAAATGACATACGTACCCAACAAATGTACAGATAGACGTTCAAAAGGAAGGAGGGATCGTGGAGACTGAGATATTGGTCGCATGGTAATAGATCTGTGACCGCGCGTGAATTTAATTCAGAGAGGCAGAGGCGGGGATGTGACGATCCGAAGGCGGTACTGTGTTCATCGTCACGCCAGCAGCGAACTCACCTTATGCTGGGGGGCTAGTTAGGTATCGTCCCTGATGTAGTTCGGAACCCCGCGTCTTGGAGTAACAGGACAATTCGAATACTACGCCGCACAGAACTTGGAAAAGGCTGCGGTGTAGCAGTAATCAGTGTAGCAAACCCCAAGAACTTTTTTTGGGATTGTTTCAACATTATTTCGTTGCAATGTTTCGAGAACCAGGTCCAGCGTTAAATTTCGTAGATTGTCGGCAGAGGAGACTCACAGCACATGATGCCGGAAGCGGCGAGAGGGAATTGAAATACATAGTAGGTAATAGCACTCTACTCTCTTTTACAGGCCCTCGACGCCCTGCAAGCTCGGCGAAGAGGGTTCGGGGGTTATAAAATGCTTATCCAGTCCGAGGTTCCTTGCCTGCCAAAATAAAAATAAAAAATCGCGAACTTTGCAGTCGGCACCATTACACCCACCAGTACTCGAACCTAGGAAACCTGGCGGATGACGCTCTTCCTCTGGTGCGCCGCAGCATGCTGGGAAATCAGTGGACACGAGTCATAATTTATTTGAGTGCAGCAATGCAGGAAAAACAAAGAATCGAAAGGCCCGGCTCGTATTAGTTGATGCAGCCGCACGTCATCAATGGAGACCAAAGCTACAAGTTTTTCAACCCCGACTTCGAGTCTGCCACGCTTGGTCAGGATGCGACGGCCGTTGAGCGACCGGTCGTTCGAACAGCCTCACCAGGAGCAACCTGGTTGCCGGATGTCGGCATTCGGCCGATGATGCGATGCACCCCGCCGGTCAAATCATGACCAAGCTTTTTCATCCTTGGCTTCTGCCACGTCGGTCCCAAAGCCGCAATGCTCGATCCGCACAGGACTTCATCCGTCCTCATTCTCGGGCGGGAAGGTCTGAGGCTACTAGCTCCCCCGACTGGTCCTCGAGGGACCCGGCCGTAGTCGCCGAACGGCACACCAGACACTTGCCTGCCTCTCTTGGTCCCAAAGATCTCTTCCGAGAGGGAGGGCTCGAGTCTGCGGGCTTGAAAGCTGCTGTGGAGCTGGGAGGCGCTCTGTCCATTGTCACCTCCATCCCTTCATCACGCGCAATGTAGGCCCTTCTGGGTCCGGGACATTCGTCGGCCGCGAGGTCTGGGTGCCTTCTCCTTCGAGTGCTCCTGCCATAGTCCTCCAAGTTGTTCTTCTTCATCGCTGGAGCCAACATACCGAGGACGCGCACGGACGAGAGGGGATGTGTGGATTCACGGACGATTCGAGATGTGCGCTTTCCTTGAGTGCACTTTGCGGCACGCGGCGATATCCACCGTCTTTCCCGCCGCGGAGAGTGGGCGGTGGACGTCGTGTAAGTCGATTCACACTACTCTGAGACCGACGGTCCATAATTTTTCGTTCTTCTTGCGCTCTTCGGAGTCGCTTTTGCGTAGGATGGGCTCCCTCACGGTGCGTGCTCTTTACTCTCTTCCCGAATCCTCCCTAATCTCGTTTATTTTACAGATGTCTTCTAGATCTCTCTGTCTGTTGGGCGGTGGATTGTTCGGCCTAGGTGAGCAATTCCATCGGTCAACGTCGTTTACTTCATACCTCAAAATATAACCTGTCCCTCACCAATTAATATTGGTATCGCGAACCTGCCGTCTTCTCTCCTCGTGTTCCTATGTCTCTCATAATGTCAGGCATCTCCACGCAGAGAACCCAGCAGCACTGAGCACTCACCAACGACGCCATCTGCAAAACGGTGGTTTAAATCTTCAGCAATACAAAAAGAATGAACCTTGCGTCTTCGAGCGGCCTGACCACGTGTCAACCTCGAGTCGAAGGATACACTTGCATTGTTAGCACGCAATAAATATCTTAATAACAGGATGGGTGGGCCTATCGAACCGTGAGCTTCAGGCGTCGAGCAGGTTCTCAGATTTTAGATGGGAACCCCAAAAAAATAGATGTTTACAGCAAACCCAGTGCGCGCTGTGGACTCGAACCACGATGCCCGGAGTCTGACAGTGCAGAATTCAGTTGCGCCGTGTTTTGGTTTGGACGATTGAACGTATTCGAATGCTCATTCTCGTCGATTGAACGATATAATCGAGCCAGCCCAGTCCCGTTTGAACTTTGTGTTGGGAATTTGGGTTTCTGGCACATTCTGCTTCGCCACCCTCGAGAACCTTCTGGAATTTTCCATTTGGCTGACTGATACATTTTCTTAGATTTTAGTAGAACATTCTAGTTACATTGTAAAATAGTATACAAGCCTGCTGAAATGTAGGCGTAGGGCATCCGTTTGCCCTAACGCATCTTACCTTAACCGGATTGCGATTGCAAACTTGGAATCAGTTCGACGCGGATCAACGCGCTCACGGCGTAAATCCCAACACTTTGAACAAAATGTTCCGAGCGAGGTGCAGGCCGACGGTGGGGATTCTTGGTTTGACATGACCAGAGCACTGGCGGAGAGCCACAGACTGAGGGGGCATAAGATGTGCGGTGCCGAGATGTCGCTGGACTCGATATCTTGGATACGCACCGGGAGAAATTGAATAGAATACGCCGTCGTCAGAGAAGTGGGCCGTCGCCAATGAATTTGTTCTACGTTGTCCTACGTACTACTGTCCAGCTGCCAACATGTTTAACACACTTGAGAAGAGGTTCGATTCCTGCCGCTGGTTGGAGTGGGATATATAACCTCATAGCACTTTTTGCTTCACCTCCCTCGTGGCAAGTCCTACTGTCGTCACCGTAACTTGACGGTGGCATGATTGATTCGAATCCAGCCATTCGTAAAAAAAGAATCCAGAGGCAGTCGAGCTGGCTATGCTGCAGCGAGGAATCGAACCCCGCTCGTATTGGTACACCAGGTTCCCCGTCGAGCCTTGATCTCGTGGAATTCGAATTCGATCGAATGAGCAATACCACATTGGGTTCAAAGTGAACCAGCCAGTTAAACCGTGGGAAGATCATGCCAGATCGACCTCGGATCCGGAGCCCAAGCCGCCTTGCGTTGGCTGGAATTGAGGTACGGTAAGTTCAAACTCAGTGCTTGGTTTGAATAATTCGCCGATGATCTCGAACGTGTTGCCTTCAAGGCGCCTTGAGCGCCTAATGTAACGAGAACCTCACCGCTGATAATCATCTCCCTTTCATTTCGACCTTTGCTGTCCACTGGGCGTCTATGGGGTCCATTTCATTTGGCTTCTGAACAGATTATCAGCCCCACCCTGAACCACATGACGGAATACAAGGGTCTGGATATTCATTTGGCTGAGAATTCCTGTCGCGGTTGCCCCAAGAATTCAACGACCCTTGAATAAGTAGCTAGCGGGCAGGCAGCTGTCCATCGTTCGTCCCTGGCTAGCTAGTTAGGCAGCGCCAAGGCAAATAAGTACTACAGCTATTATGTACAACTTCAATTCGGAATACTTATAAGAGGAGAGTATGTACCAAGGGACCCCCAGCTCACGCTTCCCCACAATGCTCTCGAAAGTCACAGTATCCCTCGTCCTCGCTGCATTCCTCCTCACCACAGCGGTTGCCGCGCCTGCCGATAACACACTACACTCACAGAACGCGCTGGGTGTGCTGTTAACGGCGTGACGTGCTTCGAGGCACCGTGCTGCGCCGGCCTCTTTTGTGGATTGGAGAATGAGGTACACGAACTTTCTCAGTGTTTTGAGGGGTTTTCATTGACTCAGTCTCCAGTTCTGCGGCCCCTGCGTGCCAAACGGCCGTTCTGGCTGCTCGGACTACCCGTGCTGCACCGGAACCTGTGGAAAGACCGTTAGCGTGAGTCAACACCTGGTTGCGGTGACTTTGAGGCTGATTGTCTGCCAGGACTTTTGCGGTTGAGCCTCGTGTGCAATGAATACGCCCTGATCTCGCAGTAAATTTGAGCCCAGTGTATGAAAGTCACCAAAAATGATTGCAGGGTGTGGCCGTTTGAAAGCTTGAATGCCGGGTATCCATGAATTTGTCGAATGCGCTCGGCTCCTGTGTAAGTAATGAAGGCTTCATGTTTACACGATTAGCACAACATAAAAATCAACCAACGGCGCCCTATGGCTTGTGGCCGGGTTGAACGGGAAACCTACTTGCAATGATCGAGCTTTACGCCATCAAGAATACGTGGTAGTTGCGCGCCGCGCGCAGCTAGTCACGCCATATTGAACCTGACCCGGTGTGATCATGTAAAGATGCGTTAAAACGCAACAAGGGCAGAAGTTCAGATAAATGGTATTTTGTTGATGGCGCTGGACCTTCCATTGATTCAAGCCACCACCAATCCATGCGTTACGCCAGGACTTATCAATCGAATCGAACTGGACGGCGCACGAGTTACGACGAGCCCTGGCAGTGCCCGAGTCGAAGTGCACGAGAAAATACGTCAAGAATATGTTGCCTGTTACCCAGCACACAACTCAGTCCTGCGATATAATGCGGATCTAGAGCTTCGCTTGGGAGTCGGTAGTAGTAGGTGCCGCCGATGGTTCAATTCCAATTTCCAACCAGAAGATTTCTCTGGTGACATGAGGATTGAGCAGAGAGACTGAGATTTGTATTATATATCACGCCAACAAGGAGAGAGAGACATAATTAATATAACAAGTATGAGCTTAGATTGTGTTCCAGTGTTCCAACAACTTGAGGAGATCCGACACAAGCGTCTGCTCATTTCCCCCCGCCGCTTGCCTCCAAGGCCCACGCCACTTCTTCACGAGCTCATCTGTCTCCTCTTTCCACTCGCCAACACACATGCCCGGCCCAGCGGCGGAGACGAGGTTGTAGTACGCCGTGGACATGAGCGACATCAAGCTTGGGCTCGAAGCGTGAATGGGGGCGACCGCCGACGTCATCGAGAAGGCGGAGGGAGGCGTGGATGTCGGAGCCCGTGACGATGCCGGCAGGGAAGAGCGCACCGAGGAAGGCTGCGAGATTGACACCCTGGTAGGGTCCTGGTTCATAGGGGGAGCGAGGTTCGAAGGCCCTGGCTACATGGCACTACAAAAGTGATGTCAGTATGAAAATGCCATTAAATGAAGGGGAAAGACTGGGAAAGAGCACGCACACTGTTCCAATAGCCCCGGAATAAGTCCAGCGCGTGAGACCGGAGGATAGCGCGGTAGCTGTGCACGCCGACTTGGGGCGAGATGTGTCCCTCGAGACGGGTGGCCAGTGATGCCATCTCGTGTGCGGCGGAAAGGTCACGTCCGGCGTACTGTACGATGATGCTTATCGGCAGGTAGAGCGAGGACGGGGAGGTAGCAGCGTCGATGTGGTAGCGACATGTGTTGGATATCATGGACGAGACGTCCCGATGAGGCCGAGATGATGATGAGAAGGCTGCATCGACGTCGGATATGGGGCGGTTCGATGCCACCGACGCAGGGCGCGAAATGGTGCGCGAAATCTCCAAGGCAGTGATCTGGCTTGAGATGGCGTCGAGATACTTGGGGTCGAGTGAGGTTTCAGGTGCAGCGGGAGCGTTGTCGGCGTCATACTCGTAGTACGAGCGAGTGCCGGTGGCATCGTTGAGGATTTTAGCATGGAATATGTTGGGGGGATGAAGGAAGATGGAACTGTGAACCGCCTTTTATACAATATGGCCCCAATCAAAGCATGGGGTTGGGCCATTGTGCGAGACCAGCCATTCTTCAATTGTGCTCGGCCCATCTGTCCAATTAGCCGAGCGCTTGAACATGCCAGGTCAAAAGAGGCGGCAGGCCAGCCATTGTTCACGTTTGGGTAAGGCCAAAGAGCATCCATGGATGTACAAGGAAATTCGGGTAATTACAAGGATCTGGCCTTGATCGCATTGTCGGGGCTGCCGAGCCATTGAAGTGTTCAAAGAGCAGTCGAGAACATCTCAAGGAGTCCAGGTGATCATGGCACTAGGCACAAGGACTAGGATGGAAATCAAAGGACGGACATGGTGGTAAGAGGCAAGAGAGTTCGGCCATCAAAGATTCCTTTCGGAGGATCAACCCGTCTCGTGACTGCTGAGTCATCGGACTGCCTTCTTTTCTTACCACCACGACGCACGTCCTCGATACGATGGCGCCTAGCCTGCCCGATGAGGTGCTATCAGAGATCCTAGCACCCGTCCTACAAGTCTCCGACGCTCAATTCTGCGACGCCTCGGCCTCCTTCATCCGCGATGGCGAGCCCGTCTCGTCGATCCTCCTCGCGTCTCCACCCCTCTGTTGTACAACATTGTTATCCTCCGCTCTACCGGCCAGGTAAAGAGACTTCATGCCACACTCAAAGCCGTGCCCGATCTGGGCAAATCCATCAAAAGGTTGCGCGTCGAGGGCGGATTCGGAGCGAAATTGGAGCTCATCCTGCAAAAGGCGCCAAACACCACCGATTTGTTCATTTCTTTAGACATCCGGGCGTCCGACTTGGTTAAGGGCCTTGTATCCGCTTTTCCTCACATAAACCCGCGACGCCTCATCCTTGGACCCGGCACGAATAAGAACAAACAGATAAATACGTTGATGGACAAGTTGGAGAGTGCGGCGTTGGGTTGGGATAATTTGGTGCGTCGTCATTGTCTCCAGCGCCTGTTTCATTTGTGGACTGTACCCTGAGCAGAAGTCACTGGTTTTCCCGTACCCCTTTGACGAACGTCGTGACTTCTTCATGAAGTTGGCCCGCATTCCGAGCGTCAAGGAAGTCTCCTTCTCTGTCTATATCAATTCCAGCAGCGACCTCCCGAGTGTGTCCGAAGTCGTACGCATACCGTGCATCCAAACGGTAGAGATTCGGTCCAAGAACTCGGCGGCTGCAGCGGAGGAAGTGCTCTCCGATGCTAGTATCTCGCCATATCAGTCCAAACTGCGGTTCGTGGATGAACGGTGAGTCAACTCGATCCAATAGATGCATGTATGCTGACAATGAACGCAGTAATGATGACGAAGGAGTCGTGCCTCCTTCGCTGCCCATTCTTCCACTCACATCTTCCCCCTGGACTGTCCCTGCTATCATCTGGGCTCGCATCTTGTTCTTGGCAATGAGGCCTGACCAATTGCCTGAAAAGACTATCGTCAAGGCAACTTTCGACGTTATCGAATACATGCGTAGGGGTTTACCCGGTCGCAAGAGGGAAAAAGACACGAATAGTGAACGACTCAGCCATTTACTTGTATCCAAAACATTTCACGTGCGTCCCTATTCGGCAACAAACCAGGTCGTGGATCTAATACTTTATACGCAGCGGATCGGTCTTGCCTATCTCTACCGGTGGCCCGTCCTCACCTCCAAAAGCCTCCCGCTCCTGCATTCCAAGATTCTTGCCAACCCCTCGCTGGCACTCCACATGCGGGAATTACACTCTCAGGCCGATTCAGTAACCATTCCCTGCGACATGCGCAAGCTCTTCACCCACACTCCCCGTCTCACGCGGGTCGGCATCGGCCACGGAATGGAAATGAGCTGGGCGGTGTTTTGCACTCTCGCCAATACCACAGGCTCCTCTCTGGTGGAGCTTGCCGTACATGTCGTGCCGCCCGAAGATACCGCCGAACCTCCTCGCGCGGCTGTGTTTTGTCTGTTTACCGCGTTGCGTAAATTGACGTGGAATAGTCCGAAGCTTCTGATCCCGTCGAGCTCAGACGCATCGGGAGGACTCCCCGTTTTGGAGTATCTTGACCTCGGGGCTCGGTGTGCTGCTAAATTCACACCCGCGCTCGCATCCATGGAGTTCGTCTGTTTCCCTGGTCGTTCCAGTCCGATTCTTACTGTTCTCACTTAGGCTGCCCAACATCAACCACGTCGTCTTCCAATTCGATGAAGACTCCACCCACCGTCACAATCCAGCTGAATCCGACGCATTTCTTGAGAGGCATGGAGATAAGATACGCCAACTCGCAATTCCCCGCCCCAATTTGACCCAGACGCTCGATCTCTGCCCACAACTCCAAAACTTGGGCATACATCTTGGACAACCCGCCGTATGTTATCAAACTGTCTGTTGTGTGCTCGCTGATCACGGGAGGGTTTAGTTACATCCTGTGACGGAGTGTCTGAAAACCTTCAAGCACCCGAGACACCACCCACTGCAAAAGATCACGCTTAGAAAATCGTATGTTTTTCTCCCTCCTGCTCACATGTATTCAAACCATGACCGAAACCAACAGTCACATAACCAAGGTCGACGACGTCCACTGGGATGCAACCTTCGATGCTTTGGCTGGTTTACCGTTCGCTAATTTTCCTGCGCTGCTGGAGCTCCAAGTCATTCCGTGCGTATGGCCGGAGATTAAAGAGTGCGTCGGTTACCTTCCTCCTCCTCATCAAGCCTGGTCTCAATAGATATTCCCGGTTCAAGGCACGCCATCAATCAGAGTCTTTGGGTGCCGCGCGCGGAGCGGATGATTGCGCTTGGGATTAAGGTGGCTGATAGCAAAGGTGTGCGGTGGCGCCCTCGTCTCAAGTGACCAGAATTCGAGATTCACGTTGGTTGATGCCTGCTTCGTTTTTTTTGGAAGTGTATTCAAGACATCTTGGAAGCTGTATCATCGCAACCTGCGGTTTGTACCAACTTGGTTTGAAGCAGCGAGAAAATTGAAATGCTTGACTGCCTGAAACGATTGATTAGTCTCGGATCATACGGATCACTGTGAAAATACTCTCATCATTTACCCGCTTTCCACCATCACCTCTCCCTCGATGGCGGGCAACACACAGTCACGCAGCGAGATCATACGCAAAGTGAGAGCCACACCGATTAGGGTCAGTTTCTTCCTTTCTTCCTTGGCCAGCTCCTCAATTCCCGCACAGTACATCATGAAAGCGAGCCAGCAGAACGACCTCGGCCTCGACGCGCTCCAAGATAGGGCTGGGCACCGTAACCGTATCATACGGAATACGGCTCCGTAATACGGACACGGTGCCGTGCCGTGGCCTCTGGTGGTGGTCTTCACACGGCCCGTGTCCAACACGGCTGTGTGCCGTATTTTCCGTGAAAACCCGGCCGTTACGGCCGTAATACGGCCATGCTCGGCAATCTCCCTTGAACACTGTTTATCGCAGTAGATTTGTGTCAGAATGGTCTCACCAAGCGATGTAGGAAGTTGTACAACAGTGGTGACAGCATCCCCTTTGGATGGGCGGCTTCTGGGGGGCTGCTGCAAGGCTGCTGCGGGTTTCATGGATGTTTACGGCAGCCGCCATCAACGCATCAACGCGCCATCAACCCTCCAAGTCAACGGTAGCCGATGTTCCCAGTGCATATTTTGCGCCAGGGAGGACGGGAATGAATGGGAAAGATGCATTAGATTGTAAGATTTGATGCTCCTGGTCATAATCAAGCAGAAATTCTGACTTCCATGAGCAATCACTCACCATCAATTTACGGCCGTGTTACGGAAATACGGCCGTATACGGCACCGTGGCGTACCGTGAGTGATTTATGCTGCCATTCTACGGGCCGTAATCTCACGGCCGTGTCTCAATACGGCCGTATATATTATGGCCGTGTCCGTTACGGTACGGTGCCCAGCCCTACTCCAAGATCTGTCGCTAGTCTGGATGGACATTCCCGAGACTATGGCACTGGGAGTCGTGGGTGTGTTTATGTCCCACCTCCGCGAAGAGTTGGCACCGTTCTCTCCGCGCGAGTGGGGCATCGATGCCGACTTTGCTTACAGGTCACTGATTGCACTCACTGCGGTGGATACCTTCTCAAACGGGAGCGGCGTCGCCGCTCAGGCGGACCAGATTTTAGTTGGCGTTCCCGGTATTATCAAGTGGTCTGAGTACATCTACGACATCCACATCGACTGTGCCTCCTCATTCGGCATGGATCGACTGCGTCTCTGGACGCTCATTCGACTCTTCAGTGCAGTCGCCGCAGATCACGCTTTGGCCCCGGCTTTATTGGAAGTACCAGGGGGTCTTGAGCTCCTCACGAAACTGTGGATCTGGGAAGGCGGCGTGGATGTGGCGTCGTCGCATGTGTTGTTATCCATCCTCCAACATTCGGTGACCTCGGGGAAGAAAGACTCGTTGGAACGGATAATCCGAACTGCTGATGGGAACCCTTGCAATGTCGCTGCACTGGCCTTGCGGCGGACCAAGAAAGCTTCTAAGGGGCTCCACAGTGTCGACACCGACGAGGCCCTCCCATGCTTGACGACCCATATCAATCTCCTTTTCACGCTGTGCCGGCTGTCCCACAACCCTTTGCGACAAGCGTTCTACGACGAGGGACTCATCAAGACGGTGACCCGGTCCTTTGCCGGCGCGTCGCGTGCCATTCCACAGATCACGCAGCTTACCAGGCGTTGTTTGACCTGTACATTGATTTTTTCTCGCTCTATCTGGAGGGGAATGACCACCTCGCCGTCGTGCAGGCGATCAGAGCGGGCTTTCTGCTCGCCTTGCTCGACTGGAGTCCGGCATTTCCAGCAATGACACAACACACTGTGGATGCGGCGTTGGCTATCGTGCGCATATTATACCCCCATACCTCGTCTACCGCTCGTTGGTGGAAGTAGTTTCATCAATGGCGGAGAAGTTGGAGACGCCGCACTACGCAGAGCTCTTGGCGCAGCCCACAGTCAAGGCTGCGTTCACGCCTTTCTTTTTGATGCTCGATAAACGTCTTCCTGCCCTCCTGGAGGAGAAGGAGGTCGCGAACCGCAAATGCCGTTACAGCGAAGTGAGTCCCTCCCTCTATCCTTGCTTGTCGGTGCTAATACCATTCATGTCCAGTGCGGGCGCGTCGACGCGGAGATGACTTTCAAGAGGTGCAAAGGCTGTCAGACGGCACATTATTGCTCGCCAGAATGTCAGAAACTCGACTGGAAACCTACCCACCGCGAACTATGTCATCTTTTCCGAACGAATCCAGCAGGTAAGAGCCGTGATGAATCATCCTACGTATCAATGTTCAAATTTTACTAGGACATCACGCACAACGGGACTTGGATAGTCTGGGTGTCTTCGCAAGGCGCACCGTAGCCACGGCCATGGATGTCTTCCGGGAAATCGTAGAACGCGAGTTTCCGGATACGGCCTCCGACGAGCTCATACCGTGCATCGACTTCGAGCGTTTCCCCGAGAGGTACAGCGTCAAAACCTTTGAGGATGCAATAATATCGGATCTGCATGCGCAGTCGATGCTGGAGAAATTCCGCACGTGGGGAGTGACTCCTTTGGGATGCTGGAGACGGAATGGGTCTAGGGTCGAGATGTGTTGGTTTGCTCTCGGCAAGAAGAATTTCTTCGTTGATGAGAGGGCTAGGGGGTTGCAGGAAAGTTTGGGTCAGTTGTCAATGGAGGATGACGGTCACTAAATCGATTGAAATTCTCTCCCATTCCACCGGGCCGCTTCTGGTCGCTCTCACGGTTCCAAGACCTATCTGCATCTGTAAATGAGCCTCGTGGATTCCATCCTCGGCGAAGTTTGCTGGCGCACGGGCCTGTCCAGTTTCTCATCTTCAAGTGGTGATTGGGGTTCTGGTTTGATCCAGGCGTTCAAGAAGTATCTCAGCCTGGATCCACACTATTCCACATTGGCAGCCGTCAAGCCAGCCACCACCATCGAATGAGCCGCATACTCTAACCAAGGGGTGCGGAGGTTCGACTCCTCCTAGAAATTCGGACTGAGATTTTGTTTCTCTTGTAGGCTGGAAGCCGCCAATCGTTCTGGGAATAGGAGAACCGCACCCGCCCTTGGCGTCGTCAACACTCGTATGTCTCACAGCGTTCGACTCCTCCGATCAGCACTACTTGTACATGTATAAAACACTGCTTTTTTGGCCATTTCCTGCAGGAGGTCCACTGGTCCGGCCTTGAATTATCAATTTATAAATCCCATTTCGCCAGCATCAACATTCTCTCCCACCCGGTGATGTGACATGCCAACGCGGATACTATGTTCGGTTCAAGCAGCTCGAGACGTGCGCAGCCGTTGAGCGACGAGCTCCCAGTGGTGCCACCCTATCGAATTGCGACACAGGTTGAGGGTGCGGAGGTTCGACTCCTCCTAATGGCTATATGCTGATGGTATCCGCAGCTTTTTCTTCAGCCAAGTCACGAGAAGGAATCGAACTTAAAACAGGTAGCAGTGACGGCCGTAGCTTGCGCTTGGTCACGACAAAGACTGGGGAACCCCTGCCTGCATGGTTGACCGGCGGCCGAATTCTCTATCAAAGACAGCGGGTGAGATGCAGATGACCGGCAAATGAGGACGGTGCGTTCCGAAGTAGACAGAAGAGGCGTTTGAAATTATCCCCGCGGCGGGCAGGAGAGATCTACCAATTCATCCCCAAAAGATTTCTGTGAAGCCTGGATAAACCCAGCACGAGGAATCGAACCCCCTCGCAAGCGCATTGATCAAGTCGTATAGTGAGCCCGAATTTTCCATTAACGACAGCAGATGAATTTTGAATTTTGAAATATACATATGTGGATGGGCGGGAAATACACAAACGAGCTCGTCGGCAGTGTATCTATCATTGCGCATTTCAATGTCCTCTTCGAGGAGATATGTCCGTACACGGTGGAATGATTGGGAGCTGGGGTGATTACGCATGGGCGATGACTTGCGAGCGTTTGGCGGCGTCTCCAGTTATATGAAATCCCTGGACTCTGGAGTACTCCTGTTTCGGGCGCGCCGCAAAAGGATATTTGGCCACGGCACCATGCTAAACCCGCAGCAGGAATCGAACCCTTCGCAAGCGTATAGAACAAAACTGGAGCACAACGGGACGTAACACTTGGATGAGACACAGGGAACCATTGAACGAACTAAGCGAAAGCCGAATTCCATCAAGGACAGCGGATACGATTAAATTGCTGGGGAGTCGGCCTGTATTCGCACGCAAGATTTTAACCTTCTGCCAGAGGATTTACGGATTGAAAATGCAATTGCGCGTAGCACGACGTTGGCTTCCGAATGAACACCGTCGGCGGGAGATTGGAACCAGTCAAGGTTACGTGGATTGCGAAAGAGATATCTATGCTCAGCGCCGGGAAGACAACATGCGTATGGTGTCGAGACAGGCCTGCGAGTCCTAGATGCTTGACAGGAGCGTAGGGAGCATAGTAGGGTCGAGATACCAATTGGGGAATATATTCGGGAGTATGAAATACACGACGTTGACATACGACGGGTAGAGGTGCTTACCTCGGCCGACGAGTTTACTGCCCTCAGCGGACGGCAGACATCTGTCGAACAAATGAGACGGGAATCAGAATGAGAACGCACCTAAGAACAGACCTGAAATGCAACCGGTAGAGTTGCGTACCTGGGCCGACTGGTTTTCGGCGCCAACGCAGCATCTGTGAGGGACGAAATGAGACGGTACGCAGAACGAGAGCGAGAACACGCACCGAATGAAACCCCCATTCCCAGCATACCACAGCCACAGCAACTCCGAAGAGCACAAGGAGGAACAAAAGATTATGAGCCGTCGGTCTCAGAGTAGTCTGAATCGAGTTACGCGGCATCCGCGACCCACCCGCCTGGGCAGGAGGGACAGCAGATATCACCACGTGCCGCAAAGTGCACTCAAGGAAGGCGCCCGTCTCGAATCGTCCGTGAATCCACCCATCCCCCCTCGTCCGTGCGCGTCCTCTGTATGTGGACTCGCTCCGGGGAAACCATCCGGGCGGGGTGGTTCCTCCAGAGTCGAGCGGGTCTTTTCAGACCCTAACAAAGTCGAGATCGGGTCTTTTCAGACCCGGAGTGCTGGCCACGAGTACGAGTCGTCGACCGAGCGGCCATCCACGAGGACGGTGGGCAGTGTTCCCGCCGGCCTAGAGATGGCCAGACGCTCGTAGACGGGCCAGCATGCGACGAAAGAGAATTAATTGCGAGGAGGACTATGGCAGGAGCACACGGAGACAGCACAGAGCCGCGCATCCAATGTCCCGGACCCGGAAGGGCCTACATTGCACGCGATAGAGGGATGGAGGGGACGAGGGAGAGAGCGCCTCCCAGCTCCACGGCAGCTTCCAAGCCCGCAGACTCCAGCCCTCCCTCTCGAAAGATATATTTGGGGCGAAAAGAGGCAGGCGAGTTTCTGGTGTGCCGTTCGGCGATTACAGCCGGGTCCGTCGAGGACCAGTCGTGGGAGCTAGTAGCCTCAGACCTTCCCGCTCGAGAAGAAGGACGGATGAAGTCCTGTGCGGATCGAGCATTGCGGCTTTGAGACCGACGTGGCAGAAGCCAAGAGATGAAAATTTGCAGCATGGTCGTGTTGTGTCTGATGTGATCGGAGAGGTGCATCGCATCATCGGCCGAATGCCGACATCCGGCAACCAGGTTGCAATGCGGATACCACGCCTCGGCGGCATGGAGGGCCTCGCTCCTTTGTCCGTCCCGCTCTCTTTTAACCACCACCCACTACAGGCCACCCCCATATTCCTGCGCTACCCACCCACCCTCGTTCTGAGTCCCCAGCTCACTGAAGTCAACCACCGCACTCATGCGCATCGCACTCACCCTCCTTGCCGTCGCTCTCCCGCTCGCCAGTGGCGCTGGCCCCGCCGATGGGCCCTCATCCCTGGCCACACCTACAACTCTGCATAATGCTCCTCCCTCACAACCACCGTTCTTCCAACGGTGGTTCAACCTGCCGTATCCGCACCCGAGCCGCTCCAATTCTGACGCCACGTTGCCAATGAGCGTCAGAACACATGGCCCGCGCCGGCGTAGGCGGATTCATCCGTAGTCGTTCGGGTCCGAATGTGAGTAATCCGGGATGGTATTGATTTCTTACGAGCTGACCCGGTTTAGATTGTGCAATAATGAATCAAATCGTAGACAAATCGTCTTGTGGGCTAGAGATTCTCCTGGGCTGCCTTGATGGCATGAGACCTCCACTGTGTATTCAATATGTACATATTGTAACGAAATCTGTGTATGAAAGCTAACACTCGACTTGCGATGCGGAACGAATCAGTGGCAAAGAAGAAGAAGAAAAAGGGTGACCAGAGGCATATATGCGCAATATATACGACTGTGAGGAATCGAACCTGCGCAACCTGAATGTGCTAACTAGGTTCAGTGTAACACGGGAGGTTTACCCGTAGGCCGCTTCCTCAAGTAGCGGCAGGGAAACCCAGCTAAAAAGAACTCCAGTCAAAAACAGTCGATACCAGGTGCCTGCAGAGCACGTTTTATGAGAACTGAAGGTATATGTATTCCGCGTCAGATTTCGAATAATTCAACAACATCCTCGTCGAGCTGTTCGCCCGCCTGGTCTCCAACCGATGCCTCAGGCTCTTGCTCCCAGAAATTCTTCTTCCCAGCGGTCGTCCAAATGCCCACGATCGTATTTCCGTTCCTCATCAAGCATTGTATGATTGGACATCCTCGCTCACGGCCTCTTTTTTCGAGTATGCGTTGTTGCTCGTCGCGAGGTCCGTCGGTGGTGACACTATAGGTCTCGGGAATGCGAGAGAAATCGATGCACAATACAACCTTCTCAGTCGGGGTGTCCGGCAAGTCGCGCTTCACCAGGTCGCGGAAGATTTTGACATTCTGAATGGCCGTCCACTGCCCGAAGAGTTGAACGCTGCTCTCGTCCATCCTCTTACGATGCCCTACAAATCCAGGAATCAAAGGAACATGATAGTGGTGTCGAGTTTCTTACCTACAGAGCCATCATGTTGTCCAGCCTTGCACCACTCTCGATGTTGGGCTTTCCAGTCGATCCTCTGGCACTCTGTCGAGCAGTAATACACCTTTTGGCAGGCCTTACACGTCTTGAAACGTTCTTGGCATCGATGACTCGGCACTGGGAGTAAGCTGAGTCTACAAAACCTTAAGGGAAAGAAGGGGAGAGTACGCACCTCGCTATTTCCACATTTGCGAATCAATTCCACATTGATACCCGTCTCGAATTGCCGCACAGGCCGCCGCCTTTCCGCAAAGGTAAGAAGCGGCTCAAACGCTGCGTCAACCACAGGATTCTCCAGGTACTTTTTGAAGTGCGGAACGGATTTCACAGCGTCCAAGAAAGGGAGGACCGCCTCGAAGACCGAAGAATACACAAGGTAAGGGGGAAGCACATCGCGCACGATGTCCACGGCCTCATCAATGATCCATTGTTCCATCAGCGAGATCGCGGGAGCACACTCGAGAAACGCGTGGAGAAACCCCGCCTTGATTGCGTGCAAGATGGAGAGGTAGTCGTCGCCTTCGAGGTAGTAGACGAAGAACATGATGCATGAAGCCAGGAGTGCATTTTCCGTAGCCCCCTCGATGTGCTGACCTATCACTTTGGATACGGCGACAAAGGCGTGGGTCATGACTGTGACGCCGCCCGCTCCGAAGAATGCTCGTCGCAGAGCCTGCGGAGGTACCGGGCAACAAAGTTCGTTGACTAGATTGAAGTCCCACAGCAATGTGTACACGTCTTGGTGCGTGCCGACCTTTCTAGTCGCCTGTTTCGTGCGGCGTAGAAGCAGCTGAAGGACGGATTCAGCGTCGCCTCCAGCGGTTTCAACGAGTCGATTGAGTATATCGGGTGCGCTCGATTCTTTGAGCAGGATCGCCAGTGTGTGTGTCGTCATGGTCGTCGCCAGAGAGAGTATCCCATCCGATTTCCGGGCCGCCGATCGCGAAAAATCGTCCACCATCCAGCACTCGGCCACGATCTCCACACAGCCAGGAGTCTCGACCATGGGTACGACCAACTTCTGGGACTGTGCGTAGACATTTAAAAATCGAACCATGGTGTGAAACTTTGGGAGGCCGTTGCGTTCCTTTTCTCGGGATGCAAGATATCGTTTCACAAGGTAGTGCACCCAGTTGAAGATTCCTGGCCACGCGGCGAGTATCGCATCGGACTGCTGAATATACTTTGGATCATCAAGCCGCCGATCCATTTCAGTGAGCCCCAGCAGCGATTGATGTGCGAAGTCTGAGGGGCCGAGTTGCCCCTCGACCGGAGGATCTCCCAGGGATGGAACAGTCTCTCCGCGAAGGTGGGAGAGGAAGAGGTCGATGACGCCAAGTTCCATGGTGTCGTGGACATCCTTCCAAGCTGCTGAGAGCTCGGAAAGAGCGCCCAGACCTGCACGAGTTTGGTGCCGCGCTCTCGCGATGTACTGATGAAAGGGGCAGTCAGAATCTTGCCCAGGCTCTTGTCCATCGAAAAGACTTACACTGGCAGGTGTGGCGCTTACTCTTCGGACAACAACATCCAGCCGTACTTCAGACATCGACGAAGGGCTTGAGTGAAGATGGGCGTCGCGGAAAGCTGAGTGATCCGAATTGCATCCGAGTTTCCGAGTGATGATTGATGCCGAGCAGCCGACCTGACCCGAGCATTTAGTAAGCATTGTGATTGCCGATGCTGACACACTTCTCCCTGTTCCTGACCACCACCATCTCCGAGGTACCAACTCGCGCGACCCAACATGTCTGACAACCGCGTGGAACGACTCTTGCCTTCCGAGTTGGAGCGGGTCATCTTCCAGTTCGCGGCCTACACGCAGCCCATATCCATCCCATCTCTAATGCTGGTCGCGTGGCGTGTCAAAGAATGGTCCGTCCACTACACCCTTGTTCATTTGGCATACGAGTAAAACCTCTCCAGGGTCGCCCCGCTTCTCTACCGAGTTGTCCTCTTTGCACGCGTGCCATCGACTCTGAAGGGCGTCCACTGTTATCCTCACAAGGATGACTCCACTTTCTTTCGAGCCTTATCCCAGAAACCCTCGATCAGCAAGACCATAAGACACCTGTGTATCAACGACGACGTCGACCTAATCATCTCAGATTGCTCGTCTTTGGAAGATTTATGGGGGTCCGTGGGCGCCAGCGACGCGGACAGCTTGAGCTCCTGCCCGTTGAAACGGCTCTACTGCTCTCTTGAGCCCTTATTTAAATACAAGGGGATAGACTTCCAGCATCCTCTCTTCTCCCGTCTCACACATCTCGAGATTTTCGACCGCGGCGTCGAGGACGACCTCCCGTCTTGGGCTGGTCTCGCGTCGATTCCGCACCTCACACATCTGGCCTTTAACGAGGAAGATCTAATTCCCATCGCTCCAGACTTACTGCGGCTATGCACTCAACTGCGTGTCTTCGTACATCTCAACGCAGATGCCACCTCGTGGCCCGAGGTTTCGGAGGGACTCAAGCGTGAGCTACGTTTCGTGGGAATGAGGTGTGGCGAGTACATCAAGGACTGGCATATGGGCGCTCTAACGGGAGAGGATTATTGGTCGAGAGCCGAGGTCTTCATCGCGAAGCGGAGGTCGGGGTCTGTCGATCGTGCGTTTTTGTGCGTTCTTGCTCAATGGCGATCCGCTGATCTACTCTAGCCTTGCAGTGGTACATCGAGGAGGACGCAAGCGAGCAGCTATTGTGAATCGGAATCGCAGCGCAGACGTGTATTTTTTCCCTTGCTTCCCCGAAACGTCGCCCATAAATTTATATCGAGAAACCGAGCCCGACATCTAATCCAAGTCATCCGGAATAATGAAAACCGTAACCTCATCATCCCTATTTGCCGCTCCCGTCAACTGCGCCTCCACATTGATATTCAACTCAATCTCCGTACCCCACGGGACCCCAGTCGCACTGGACCAACTGGTCCCCACGGGCTCTCTCAAGATCGTATCGTTCGCAAGGCGCCAATATGCCGGTCCGGCACCATCCCAGTAAAATGCGTATCCGGTCCAGGTGTATGAGAACCCGAGGAGGAAGTTGGTTATGCCCTCGTTGGTGGTTGGGATGATGCCGACGACGTTCTCGATGCCGGCGTTGGAGGCGTAGGAGAGGTGGTGGAGGTTGCCGGGACCGGAGACGGTCACGATTGGGGCGATGCCTTTGGTGTATGTCATGTCTGTGATTGAGTGAGTGGATTTCCTGCGAAAGAAAAGGCTGACTGACTGACTGTGTTGATACGGCAGACCTCGAGATGGCTTGGTCGTTTCGCTTCGAGTGCTCCTCCTTTTATACGAGTCGGTACGAGCGCTAAGCTCTGGCACCCGGAATAATGCAACCTCAGCTACAGAAACTACGGGAATGTTTGCGAACCACACTCGCTGTCGCTCCCAGGCATATCCCAGCTGTTGAGCGACAGACGAAATGTTCACCGGCGTCTCAGGGAAATATGACATGCTCCGTCCAGCATTCATCAATAATAATAACTGTATCAAAGAAACGCCATTCAATCAATCGTCTCGAATTTCTCCCACCACGAAATTCAAAATCGCCGGTGTATACTCGTCCAGGTAAGCGACATGCCTCCCGAATCCGCTCGTATTGGTAAATTTCTGGCTGCAGACAGCCACAATGAATCAGAAACTGAACAATTCAAACCAAACTAGACTCACAATGCACCGCCCTCAACGATCGTCAACCCAGGTGGCGCAATCAAATGCGCCAAGACGCCGTACGATGACTCCCCGAGTAGCAGTGTGATACCAGTTCATGGTTTCACATGAAAATGGTACCGAACTCGTTCGTCTCTCGGCATCAAAATCCCCTTACACAACGAGGAAATGCACCGGCGGGTTCCCGAGTTCATTTACGTGGATCCTCATGCATGCGTGCCTCAACCGAGCTCGATATCAACCGTGGGAATATCACCGGCAACCTCCGGCTCGGCTTTCGAACTTTCGAGAACATTCAACCATGCGCCATGCGGTCTCATTCCCCTTGTTCCTGGGGAGGAATCTTTTCCCTTTTCCCTCACATGCTCAGCTCCACTCCCAAAACCCTTAATCCGACGTACATGTGTTCCAAAATCCCAAAACTGGCCAACTCCCGGTTTCACCTGGCGCTGCGCGCATGCTGCAGAGGGTCTAGAACCGTTCTGGATTGCTCAATAAGCAGCCCGGACTCAAAATTCCACATGGTACATTTTTCCCCAAGCCTTTCTCTCATTTTTTCATGTTTCAACTTTATCTAAATTCTATCTCGTACGCCCGAATACTCGGACTCTTGTAGCCTATAAAAGCCTAGAGGATTTCAGTAGTAGTGGTCGCATTACCTCCTTGTATCCGCCTCGTTTGGGCAATACATTCTGTGCCTCCACTTTCCGCTTGAAGAGAGAATCAAACTCTCCAGAGCAACCTTCCTGCCACATTCGTCCTCATCTGCCCACACACTCGAATATACTCACGAAGGGTATATTCATCGTCTTGTTGACTCACTTCCTATCTTCTAGACACTCCGCCCTTCGCCTCTCTCCTTCCCCGAACTATCCCATCTCACTCACACTTCCGCCACTCCCAAAAGACTTTGTGGTTTTACCATTCGAGTCCGTCGCCTGATCATTGTCGGTCCCGAGAGCTACATTGGCCTATTTCCCCGACTCACCTGGATTGCACGACCAACGACCCGTCGAGTGCACATTCAGCGTAAACCTTGTTACGATATCACATCTGGAGCCCACCGCGAGGGGAGTTCTAGACCAACAATCAGCTTCGGTTGACCACAATCATCTCGCACAACTCACCTTCGTATCCCCATCGCACCTCTTTCCATCACCATGTCCAATCTCCCCGCCTCTACGCGTGCGCGCAGTCAAGTGGACATGCCGCCACTCAAATCCCGTGGAGCTCCCAAAAAGTTCACGGGTAAATCCCAGGATGTCGTTCGCTTCCTCGCTCACCTCGAGAAGCTCTTCGTCGAAAACAACGTTACCGAAGACGTTGAAAAAGTAGAGAGCCTCGCGGATTACTGCTCTCACAAAGTGGTCAACATCCTCGAGGGTTTGAAAAACTACTCGACCCCCAAATGGCCGCAACTTGTCACCGACATGACCGCCCTGTTCGACGCCGACAAAGACGCCCAACGCCACAAGTTCAGTGACCTTGTAAAGCTCGCTGAAAAGTGGCGTAAGCGTCCCATGAAGTCTATGAGCGACTGGCGGAGATACTACCGCCAGTACGTTCAGGTGTCGGGCTGGCTCGAGAATCACGCGCTCATCACGGAGACGGAGGCTAATCGTTACCTCTGGCAAGGGATGAATTCCGCCCTACGTAACAGTGTCGAAGAGCGCTTGCTCGCTCAAGACCCTACTCGCGATATGAGCACGCCGTTTCCACGAGATGAAGTGATCAAGGTCGTCGAGGCCAAGTTCAAGCGCGGTCGATTTGATGCGGACCTCGACTCCTCCGACGAGTCATCCGACGAGTCTTATTCGGATTCGGATTCGGATTCGTCAGACTCTGATGATTCTGATGACGACTCGAAGAAGAAGGCTAAAAAGAAAAAGGCCAATAAGAAGAAGAAGCCCGCTCGCAAAGCAAAGGACACACCTTCCGAGCCAACGACGACCGCAGCCACTACTCCGTCCGCACCTGCACCCAAGGCCACTAGGGCATCCGCCTCTTCCGACCAGGTTGGGGATCTAATCAAGCGGATGAGTCGTATGACTTTGGACGACCCAGAGTACAATTACCTGTACTATCAGGCGACCACTCTCGACCCGCATGCTGTCAATTGCATCAGAGCGCCCGTCATCGTCCAACCTCCTCCTCTCCCTCCGAATAACTTCCGAGGCAATCAATACGTACCACCGCCGGCCAACCAGTTTGGTCCCAATCCCAATACCAACAATGTAAACGCCGGTCCTCCTCGAACTCAGCTGCGTCCCGATGAACGTACCTGCTTTGGATGTGGCCAGCGTGGACACGGAGCTTGGGAATGCCCGAAGATGGCTGAAGTTGTCGCACGAGGAGAGTTGAGACGAGGAGAAAGAGGAACACTCGAGTGGCCAGATGGCAGGATGCTGCGGCGTTTCAATCAACAAAACGAGACTTTGTTCGACGCCTACATACGGCAACGCCAAGCTCCCGCCCCTGCTGCACCGCCTATTCAAACGAATCTCGCGATCTCCATGGAGGCACCAATCAGCCTATGCAATGCCGCCGAAATAGTTGAGGATGATGAACCCATCCTTCCGGTGTTTGTCCAGCACGGTACCTCAGACGCAGAATTGGACAAGATTTTCGCGGTTACACGATCGTCCGACCGTCCGGATCGCCCTGCACCGTATCCCAACCCACATGGATCCCATCCGAACACGCGGAGACACGTCAAAAATTCAGGCACTCAACTCGAGAGCACTTTGAACCCGCCAACTCGAGTCAAGGCCGAGGAACCTGCGAGCACTGAGCCTGTGCAGCAGCCAGTCGACGCCGTCGAGGATCGTATTGATTTTTCTCGTGAGGATGCGATTATGGAGGACACCACCGACCAAGTTTACAAGACGACGAATGGTCAGCCACCGCCACCGAAAATTTCCAAACGGCCTGGACCGCGTCAGTCGGCAGTCTCGGCCCATGTGGATCCGCAGCACGTGTTGAATTCGATTCTCAACGCACCTCTGTCTCTATCCGCGGGACAACTATTGGCCGTCGCCCCCAGCGTGTCTTCAGCTCTCATTGAATCCCTCCGTCTCAAAAATCAGACTCGCGCTGTTCATTTTGCAGACACGCCCATCTCTATTCCGCCGCCCGCGATAGTTGCAGCTTCGTTCGTCACCCAGGATCGCCAGAAACTCATTCGGATCAAAGTTACGATCAACGGCAAAACCGTTTTCGCTATCGTTGACACGGGTTCAATGTTGAACGTTGTTTCACGCGCCGCATGGCGGAATTTCATGTTTAATACCCCAATGGACATTACGCGGCATATCACGATGGGTGACGCAAATGGAGGAGTGAAAGAGCTCCGTGGGTATCTGAAGGACGTCCAAATGGCCACAGGGGGACTCACCACTAGTGGGAGTTTCTGGGTCGGCGAGAGTGTACCCTTCGATGTACTTCTCGGCCGCCCGTGGCAGAAAGGCAACTTCGTCTCGATCGAGGAACGTGGCGATGGAACCTATTTGATTTTCCGTGACCCCGAAACCGGCAGCAACCGCTTTGAATTGTTTGTGGACGACGTGGACGAGGATCATTCAAACCAGACCAACCAGATCATGCACATGCCTGGATCGTACATGGCACAAGTCGTCTCCACTCCCGAGTCAAATTGCACCCAGCCCCTAGAACTTGTTCTGGCCAGTCGCCCATCTCACCCTCGATGCCCCAAAGGAACATTCTGCACTATCTGCTTCACGACGATCAGAGTTGAACATCATCATCCTGCGGCTTCCACTCGCAGCGGCGTTGAAGGTTCCTCTGAGGTTGAATTCTCTATTCAGACTTGTCGGAAAAATTCTGAACCGTTGAAACTCGATCTGCGACGAATGATGGCGAACCTGCCTTTGTTTCTACGTCTCGCAGTTCACAGTTTTCCCGGAATTCAAATATCCGAAACGGATAGGAAGCTTATAAAGCTCCTGTGCGTTCGTCGACCAGACTTGGTGCCCAACGCAATATCCACTCAAACATCTCCCCACTTCTTCCTCGCCCGTCTACTTCTGCTTGTTCGCACCCTCCCCGAGTATACTTCTATAACAAATCTCACCGCACTCGAGGACACGTACGAGACGCACCCATCGTGTTTGAACTCCCGTTCATTGATGCCCGCAGATCCCATGACATCGCCTCCCCCGTCCGAGCCTTATTCCCCGCACTACTCTCCGACCGGCCATCATAATCGTCCACCTCCCCAGGAGACGGACAACCTCATTGACTATGAGGACGAGTATGACGTTGCCGCTCGTACCGGTAATGCCGCCGTCTTAAACCCGACCTCGCGTGTCGCTCACACGGTGTCATCTTCAGCTGCAGCGCCAGCAGTCACTCCTCTTCTCCATACTCCGGTCTCTACCGCACCCGCTACCGATGCCTCGGCGTCCGCTTCTGAGACTCAGGAGCATACCACTACCGCCCCGACCTTATCGCCGCTTCCCCTTTCCCCGTTCAGCGATTCGGACCTCGAGATCGTGGAACTTCCGTCGGCGCCGACTGTCCAGCATAACCATCGCACTCATCCCGGATCGTCGATATTCGATGAGTATATCCGACCCGCGCCTCCTAGACCGACTCCCTTCCTCGACGTGCAGCTGGGTCCCGAAGTCCAAGAGCAGCTCTGTTCGTTTATCGACAGTTTCGGCAACGTCAACGGGACCGCGCTTCCCACTACGTCCAGCACTGCTTCCACCTCGCGTGAACCTGTACACGCCACTCCGTCACCCACGCCCGAGTCCAGGGCAGCACGTCGTCAAGAGAAGCAGCCTGCGCATGGTGGACGTGCTTCGAAGCACCACAAGACTTTCGATCCGCGTACGCGCCATCCCATTAACACTCGGGCTGCCCCATACCAGCACCTCGCCGGGAGACCCACCCGCTTTTCCGCGCCTGTCGTTGCTTCGACCCTCGTTCCAAGCTTTCCCGCTCGCACGCCGATGGCAGGCATCCCTACCGCCCCGGCTTCGAGTATCTACTCGGATGCATGGAAGCACCCGGTTCTGCCCCAGGAGGACAGAGACGTTGCCGTTACACTTGTCGAAATGGTGATCAACTTTTGCGTTGCGTACAGCTCTGATCGGTCCCCTGCTACGAATCCTCGGGTTCCGGCCCGCGAGGAGGCGCGACGGGGTGATAGACGAGTTCACGGGGAAGAGGAAGAGCACCTGTGCAACGTCATCAAGATGGCCTTGTGTCGGGAGCACATTGCGTTCGTCGTTCGTTCCCATATGCATGATATCAGTACGCATTCGGCTAACACGGAGATCTACCCCCGCTTCCTCAACGAGATCCTCCACCATCTCAATCGCACCGAACTTCCCTCATGGATTCACGATCTTGGCGACCCCCAAACTGCAACCCCCGAGGGTTTTGCTCTCGTGCGACGCCTGTTCTGGGAGATCCTCAGCAAGAATGCTCAGAACCCCACGATTCGAGCCATCCTTGACTCCGCCGCGGCGGGTTCGGTTACGCCCGTGATGCTACAAGACATCGAGTACTCGTCCAACTACCGCGTCGGGCATGGTGATCCCTGGACTCATCATTTTGCCGCGTTCCGCAAGTTGATATCGCTCTTGCTGACGTGTTTGGCCTCGATCATCAAGCAGCTCCGTCCTTTCGCTCCTTGGTTGATGGACTTCGACCACGAGCGGACGCTCCGCGCCGTTTATCAAAAGGTTCACGTCGTGCCCGACAGTTTCCGTACTCCTGCCTATCGACAGCGCCCGGGACCCTATCCCACGGACGTCAAAGGCACGCGTTGGGGATACTATCACCCGCTCATTCGTCCCTTCGAGCACGAGTTCCTCAACAGTGCGGCCGACTTTCTCAAGCAGTCGTCGGACAAACGCCTTGTCCACGTTGCTCGCCTCATCCCCATCGTACTCGCCACGCGCTTGAGAGACGGAAACGAGATCTCCGAACTCTTTCAGAAAGGTTACTTGCACGCAGCGGGTGACGTGCTTATCTTCCAGCAGGAGTTTGAGCGCTACGAGAGCGCAGCGCTTAGCGAGGTCAACTACGTGCCTTTGCCTCGGGAGAGATATTAGTCCGTGTGTTTCCGTCCTTCTACTTTACAGTCACATCCCCATTCCCCCGTCTTCGCTTCACACGCGCTGCCGATACCCCGCATACCCGATCTTCCCCATCTCGTTTCTCTCCCCCGTTCCCAATCGCCTAATACTATCCATGGACTCTATTCTTCCCGTGCCCCGCGGCCGGCTGCATTCCGTTTTTATCTCTGACTCATTCATTTTTCCTTAATGGTCGTGGCGCGCGACCTTAAACTGTGCTAATGGCTTCTTGTCATTTCTCGACCTCCACTCTGCTACTCGCCCTTCTGATCACATTAATACTTATCCCAGTCCCGTACTTACATCCAATGTTCGAGCTTGTCGCCCGCTACGGCTCTAAACTGGCAAAGATAATTTTTATTGTGCTATTGTGTTCCCAAACATACCATTCTTCCGATGAGATCTCGATCCTCTATCAGAATTCCGTCCCTCAAAAATTACCAACCACAACTCAGCGATACTTCGTTCCCGGACGCCACTACGTGCATATGACGCGGATCATATCCTCTCGATCGCCGACACGCTCCGATCAACGGAATCGAGCCTCCGACCCGCGGAACCAAAATACTTCCGCTGATCCGACCTACGACATCGACACCGAATACGAGCCGACGACCGGCTTCGCTACCGTTCCACATCTCGACGACGCCGAACCGATATACACCACTCTCGAGGACATCGAGGAAGGAGACATCCTTTTCCCCATGACCTGCGACGAGCATGGATTCGCTGAAGTTCTTACCGCATATAAAAAGGTGGCTCAGAAAGTCAAGCCCCTTGCGCAGTCGTATCCCGAGTATGCGAGAACCAAACGTCGTTTCCCCGAGGACCCGCTGAAGTCCCTACCTCCACTCCCAAAAATCCCACCTGAGTTTGTTGCGACTGAGAAGTTGTCACGCGAACGGATGGATAGTTTGGAAATCAACCACGATGGTAACCTCACCGATGAGGAGACGAAGCTTTTCGAGCATATCATGTCCCTGAATCAGGACGCGTTGGCATTCGTTGAAACCGATCGTGGCACGTTCCGAAGTGATTACTTCACCGATTACATCTATCCCGTTGTCGAGCACACACCTTGGGCCTTCAAAAACATTCCTATTCCCCCCGGCATCATGGACAAAGTGGTCGACCTCCTGAAGGTGAAAATATCTCACGGGGTATACGAGCACTCCCAGAGCGCGTACCGATCTCGATGGTTTTGTGTGATGAAAAAGAGCGGCGCGTTGCGTATCGTTCATGATCTGCAACCTCTCAACAAGGTTACGATCCGTGACGCCGGAGTCCCGCCCATTCTGGATGAGTTTGTGCAACCATACGCCGGATGCCAAGTGTTCACCGTGTTTGATTTGTTCTCTGGTTTCGACGCGCGTACGGTCGACCCTGTCGCTCGAGACATCACCGCGTTCATGACACCTCTCGGCCTACTCCGACTTACATGTCTCCCGCAAGGCTTCACCAATTCACCCACCGAGTTCCAGCAATGCATGGTCTTCATTCTTCAGCACGAGATTCCTCACGTGGCCAACGTATTCATCGACGATCTCCCAATCAAAGGCCCGTCAACGCAGTACCCCGACGAAAACGGCCAGCCACGTACCTTGCCGGAAAATCCTGGTATTCGGCAGTTCATATGGGAGCATGCCGTCGATGTTCATCGTATCATGCATCGTGTCAAGTGCGCTGGAGCCACGTTCTCGGCCAAAAAGACTCAGATTGCACGAGCTGAGGTCTTGATCGTCGGGCAGATATGCAATTCTCGGGGACGGCTGCCTGATCCGTCTCGCGTGGACAAGATCTTAAATTGGCCGCCCCTGAGTGACGTCAAGTCGGTCCGTCAATTCCTCGGACTTTGCGGTGGCGTGCGCATTTGGATTCCTGGTTACTCCACTCTCGCTCGTCCCCTGACCCAGCTCATCCACAAGGATGTCGAGTTCATCTGGAGTACCGAGCAAGCCGAAGCCTTCGCAAAACTCAAGGATTTCGTTACGTCCGCTCCCGCCCTTGTCAATATCAACTACAGTTCCTTCCTACCCGTCTTCTTCTCCGTCGATTCCAGCTTCCGTGGGACGGGATTTATGCTCTCCCAGGAAGACACCGATGGACGTCGTCGACCCGCCCGATATGGCTCTCTTCCTTTCAACGATCGCGAGTCACGATACTCTCAGCCCAAGCTCGAGCTGTACGGTCTCTACCGAGCCCTGCAGCACTGGCGCGTGTTTCTCTTCGGAATCAAGCATCTCAATATCGAAGTCGACGCCAAGTACATCAAGGGAATGTTGAATTCTCCCGATCTACAACCCAACGCGGCCATCAACCGTTGGATACAGGGCATCCTCCTGTTCGACTTCACGTTGATTCACGTCCCAGGGAAGACTTTCCATGCACCGGATGCGCTTTCACGTCGAGAGTTGGGTGAAGGAGAGGTTATCGAAGATCACGATGACTCGTGGCTCGATGACATCGTCCTACTCGCCAAAAATGCCGGGCAATCGCCCTCCGATTTCCATGCTTTTTATATTCATCATTCCCATCCTACCACCCCTACTCAGTCATTTCCCACTGCCTCGGTCTACATCAATCATATTTCTCCCTCACTTTCTCCATTCGACTCTACTCTGTTTGACATTCGGCATTTCCTCATCACCTTACAACTCCCGGAGTTTCCGCAGACGGACCGTCAACGTCGTCTCCAAGCCAAACGTCGATTTCTCAAAAAGACAGCGGACTATTACATGAAGGGCGACCAAATGTTCAAGCACAACGACGGCAAGATGCCCTTGTTGGTGATCTTCGACCCCGCCAAGCGCGTTGAGATCCTCACTCAAGCTCACGAGATGCTTGGTCACCGGGGAGAAGCCGCAACGCTCGAGACGGTCCAGTTGAGGTTTTTCTGGCCTCATATGCGCATGCAAGTCGTCCAGCACGTTCGTTCGTGTCACCAATGCCAACTACGAGCTCGGACACCCGTTCATATTCCGCCCACGATCTCCGCCCCCATCACCGTCTTTTCCAAAGTCTACATCGACATTATGTTCATGCCACTCGCACGCGGCTTCCGTTACATTGTCGCTGCTAAGGACGACCTATCCGGCGTCACCGAAGCGCGTGCTTTACGGCGAGCTAATGCCAAGTCCCTGGCTAAGTTCTTTTGGGAGGAGATTTACTGTCGGTACGGTGTTATCCTGCAAGTCACGACGGATAATGGCTCCGAGGTCAAGGAGGCATTCCAGTGGCTCATGGAGTCGTTGAACATTCCGCACGTCAAGATCTCGCCTTACAACTCTCGAGCCAACGGCGTGGTTGAGCGTGGCCACTTCATTCTACGTGAATCGATCATTAAAGCGTGCGACGGCAACGTCAGTCTCTGGCCTCTCAAGTTACATCCTGCCGTATTTGCGGACCGCGTTACATTCAGACGTGCTACGGGCCAGAGTCCTTACTTCACTCTCCATGGATTCGACCCCATTCTTCCATTCGACCTCACGGAGTCCACCTTTCTCGTCGAGGGTTGGAAGTTGCATATGACTCCGACCGAGCTTTTGGTTCTTCGTACCCGTCAGATCGAACGCCGTCCCACCGATATTGCTGAGGCTGCCGAGCGCCTACGTGCCAGTCGAATGCGGTCGAAAGACGAGTTTGAACGCCGCTATGCCGCCCGATTCTATCGCGAAGTCTATCTACCGGATGAGCTTGTCTTAGTTCGCAATTCCCGTGTTGCCAACGACCTCGGGCGGAAATCCAAGGACAAATGGATTGGTCCGTACGCCGTGGTCCGACGAACCAAGGGCGGTTCATACGTTCTTCGAGAGTTATCTGGTGCTATCAGTACTCAAGGTGTAGCCGCAACACGCCTCCTGCCGTACATTGCTCGTGGTGACCCACTACTCGCTGAGCTCGCAGATGGGCTTCCCGTGGATGGTGCCCTCGAATTGGATACCACCGATGCCTTGGATATGGACGTAGACGAAGACGAAGCCGACCAACTCGATGACCTTGACGACGAGGATGTCTAGATTTCGAATCATACCCTTCATTTCCCATTCTGTTTTGGCTGCACTCGGTTTCACTTTCAACCTCGTTCCGCCCGACCGAGGACGGTCGATTCTTCCCGTGCCCCGCGGATGTGATACCAGTTCATGGTTTCACATGAAAATGGTACCGAACTCGTTCGTCTCTCGGCATCAAAATCCCCTTACACAACGAGGAAATGCACCGGCGGGTTCCCGAGTTCATTTACGTGGATCCTCATGCATGCGTGCCTCAACCGAGCTCGATATCAACCGTGGGAATATCACCGGCAACCTCCGGCTCGGCTTTCGAACTTTCGAGAACATTCAACCATGCGCCATGCGGTCTCATTCCCCTTGTTCCTGGGGAGGAATCTTTTCCCTTTTCCCTCACATGCTCAGCTCCACTCCCAAAACCCTTAATCCGACGTACATGTGTTCCAAAATCCCAAAACTGGCCAACTCCCGGTTTCACCTGGCGCTGCGCGCATGCTGCAGAGGGTCTAGAACCGTTCTGGATTGCTCAATAAGCAGCCCGGACTCAAAATTCCACATGGTACATTTTTCCCCAAGCCTTTCTCTCATTTTTTCATGTTTCAACTTTATCTAAATTCTATCTCGTACGCCCGAATACTCGGACTCTTGTAGCCTATAAAAGCCTAGAGGATTTCAGTAGTAGTGGTCGCATTACCTCCTTGTATCCGCCTCGTTTGGGCAATACATTCTGTGCCTCCACTTTCCGCTTGAAGAGAGAATCAAACTCTCCAGAGCAACCTTCCTGCCACATTCGTCCTCATCTGCCCACACACTCGAATATACTCACGAAGGGTATATTCATCGTCTTGTTGACTCACTTCCTATCTTCTAGACACTCCGCCCTTCGCCTCTCTCCTTCCCCGAACTATCCCATCTCACTCACACTTCCGCCACTCCCAAAAGACTTTGTGGTTTTACCATTCGAGTCCGTCGCCTGATCATTGTCGGTCCCGAGAGCTACATTGGCCTATTTCCCCGACTCACCTGGATTGCACGACCAACGACCCGTCGAGTGCACATTCAGCGTAAACCTTGTTACGATATCACAGCAGCACATCGCTTCGGCTCAATTCCTGCAGATCCTTGAGCGAATCACCAGAATCAAGGAGCGTATACCCCGGCTCGTTGATGTACCCGAGTACTCGAGGGTCCGCGTTCTGCATCGCGATGGTGAGCGTTATTCCATGCGGGTGTGCGTAGCTGTGCAAGTCTGCGGGCACGTGGACAATGTTGGGGAGGGACCACGAGCCGTAGAAGTTGTGCGCGGCGATGTCCTCTTCTGGATCGGTCGATCCTGTGTCGCCCCAGCGGATGTGGATGCCTACACTTATGGGCCGGTTGATTGGGGCTGTGAGCGGCGCGTAAGGGGTTGACGGCGCTAGACGTTCGCGCACCCAGCCCATTGTACAGCCGTTGAGGTCGTTTATGGTCTGATTTCTCGAGTCAAGTTCAAACAGTTTAACGTGGACTCACCTCGTGGTCCTCCGTGTCCAAAATACTCGTACAAGCAGCCATATCCTCCTTGATTTGATCCATCCTCTCTATCGCCCACCCATCTCCTTGACACAAACCCCGCACAAGCCCCTCCCGTTCGTCATGATGGATGTAGGCTTGAATCCGACACGCGCGGGACGCATCGACGCTGAAGTTTCTCCGTCCGTTATAAATGACGGAAGTCGAATACGGGCGCAGCGACCATCCATCGTTGGCGGCGAACAACAGCGTCGAGTGGAGAGCGTTCGAGAAGACGATGCTGTGCTTGAAGTGTTGCAGCGTGGACTATGGGTGCATTTAGTTCTCGTTGATTAGTGCATGGAAAGACACTTACACCGAGGCCTTCTATCCCTACATCCCCAGCTCGGAGAAAGATCCGCTCAGGCTTCGGTGCAATCTCGTCGATGCCTACCACCGGGGGTCGAAATCTTGAGAGGATGCCCTCTTGCGCTGCCGACCACCTCCCACGGCCGAATCCAGCCAATCCAATCAACGAGAGTGCTGCCAGTGCCGCGATGAGCATCCATACCCGCGGTGTCTTGCGTTTTGAGCTTGGAGTGCAGCTAGTCGGAAGAGTACAGTGGTCGTGGGGCATGTCGACGTCGGAGGGGATTTAGGTCGCTCGTTGCGGGCACTAAATCTCGGACAGGAATAAGCCTTGATTGGCATTTCTCGGTTTTTGAACGGATCAAGAACGGATAGGAGAGTGCGCCACATCTGTCGCGGGATTGTCTGATCAAGTCAACGCACAGAGTTGCGTGCAAGGAGAGGGCTTCCAGGGGCTTGCCCGAAATCACGGTCGGGAACAAGAAGCAAATCAGCCTCGTGACCGTGGCTCCAACTCGTGGCGCATGATCCGTGCGCCGCACCGCCACCCCGTCACTCTCCTGTTGCCACATCCACTGACGCTCATCGGCTCCATCGGCGTACCTCAGCCAGCACATACCACATCCTACCATGACAGACCGCGTTCGCGAGGTCCGTCCCTCCATCTTCCCCGCATTCCATCCATCCCTTCACCTCCTACCCCCAGAAACTCGTCCAGCTGCGCAACGAAGTCGACGCTGCCACCACGCGTGCAGAGACGGCCGAGAGTCACGCCAAGCAACTCGAGCAGCAGCTGCTGGAGCGGGATCATGATATCAAGAGCCTCACCGTGAAGCTCGAGCAGGCGGAGGCCCAGCTCGATAAACGGGAGGAGGAGCTCAAGGATGCGTCAGCCAAGTGTGTGTTCATGCTTTTTGGACCTCGCGGTTGGGGCCTGATGTCCTGGGGTGGTGTTTAGAGTGCGTGACTTGGACTCGCGGACGGAGGAGGCGGAACGGGCGTTGCATGTAGCGGTGAAGGAGCGTGATCAGTGGGAAGCCAAGTCTGAGGTGCGTGTGTCTGTCGGATTTTGCTCTTTGAGCATTCGTGAGCTGTGGTTTGTGTAGGAGACGGAGACGAAGTACAAGACGGCCAAGGCAGAGCTCGATGAGCTCGTGGCGCAGATGGAGGGTCTCTAGTCGTGGAGCCTTCTCGCTGGACTTTATCTCGATTGTGTCTAATGGAATTTCGGACCTTTTCTTCTGCTCTATCCCGCCCTCCGTCATCTGTCTCCTCCCATCCTTGGTCGATCCCTCGGTCTCCATCTGGGTTGCTCTCAGATTGGATTAGCGGCCTCAATTTCTTGCTCGTGCCTCTATTCCGTCTTTGATCAATGACCCGCACACTCTTTCATCCATGTGGTCGGTCAGTCCTCTCAGTGTCATATCGCGAGCATCCAGAGCATCTCAATCTTCGTACTGGTCCGATTCATCGTCCTTAGGCCAGCCCTTTCGATTTCTTTCCCGGAACTTCGACGAGCTTGCCTTCCGCACTGTATACTCCGATTGATACGCCGTTCTAGAGCCATTGTTTCTCCTCCAAATCGAGCGGCTCATCTTAAAGGTGGCTGCGTACTGCCCACCACGGTCTCCCCCGAGACGGATGCCGGCGTGAAAGAATGGTCAAGCCCGCGTACCCTTCATGGCTCTCCGCGTGCGTGCGCTCGTCCTCTCCATCCGTTTCACAGGATTCGTGAATCTCGTGGATGTTTTCATGGGGTGTGACGCTCATTCGACGTGTGTGGACTTTTTGTTCGAGGCTCAGTTTTGGATGGGGAGGTTGATGGTACATAAATATGTCGGCGTTCATCTTTCTCTACAGTGAACTTACTCCGTCGTTCGCAGTGATCCAGTTTTGGACGTAGACCATACATTCCATGCCGTTCCCCCACGCAATGACATCATTCCTGAAAGGCCGCGCGCAGGTTCAACGTTCATCCTCTATGGGCCACACGGAGAAGGGATCTTTGCACCGTCATCAACCGCGTGAACTTGCCCTGAGCCGAGATGCCGAATGATGAGATACGGGGTGGAGTGTGGGTTCGACGTGAGAAGGCTTCACGCGGTCGAGTTTTGTATGGATAGAAAATTTTCGTCGCATCATTTTACGCCGACCAAAGATTCCGAGGTTTTCTGGCAAGACGGATGGTCTCGGTGGGGGGATTTCGATCTCAGGTGCGTCTATATGACTCCTTTCGTCAACCTCATGGCTTACATTGTCCCTCGCCCCCGTTTCGGCGCTGCCCTGGAGGCCGCTGTCGGGAGCTGTTGGATGACTCTTTGTCGTGCGTTGTGAATCCTGACCCATAGGCATCCTAACGTGTCCATTATACTCCCAATATATTTCTTTGATCCCCCGACGACATTTTGGTGCACTATTAGCCCCCTGAGATGTGCGCTTCGTCGACACTGTCCTCACTTCCGGAGACTTCGTTATCCCCCATTTTCCGCTGCCCCTGCTTCTACGGGCTGGATTCGGCTTACCCATGAGCTCCTTGTACTCCCTGAACAATCCCCTTCATTCGCCAGGGCGCCAGGATAGCGCAGGAGCCCAGAATCGAGGCCGGATGTGGATGTTCCCACAAGTGGCTCGCTTAGCCATTTGAGCCAATTTTTGGACCCGCTTCGCCAATGTTGTTCCCATGTCCTCAAATCTTGACAGTATTGGACGCCACCGACCTCAATCGACTCGTAGGAAGCTCGCCAACATCCCTGATTTCCCCAAGTACCCGACGTCGCGCCCGGTCCAACTCAAATCCCGAAATTCGCTATGTTGGCTCACCAAGCCCTCTCCGAGTGGTGAGACGAGCTGATGGAGGAATGAACCTGCAAAGTCACACGTCATGAAGAATTCATTGTGATGCCACATGCGTGAAATCATTGAAATCACGTCAGAACCAACCCCGCGCGTACATTTCAATTCTACGATAAACATTGACACTCCGCGAGTCGCACCGTCACCCGTCGAATACAAGAATGCATCGAACTTGAACATGCCGCGTTCTGCCGATGTTCCGAATATTGATCCGATCTGATCGGCATCCCGGCATCAGGCAAATCAAGTGAAACTCCGACATGCCGTACGATGTTCCCGTCACCCTCCCTCACAAAGCAAATTGAGACACATCCAGACGGTGTTTCGAGTCCAGGAGAGAGGCGGCAGAATGTCCCGAGAATCACTAGCTCACGGGATGTTGAGAATATGCGGGAATTACAACTCGGCACGCATACCTCGGAAGCGGCAGTTCAATGAGCTGCGGAATGAATTGGTAATTTTCCCGTAGGATTAGTGAGCCTGCTTGAAATCCGCAGCTCTTCCCTTTTTGTATCGTTCTTTCCATAAATCCGTCTTTGACCGGACTGCGTACATAGTATATAAAGGCTTGACATGTAGTAGCTACTCAGTCCAATTCAGCCCACTTTCAGTGCAAGCTCCGAGGCCTCACAAACATCACAAACAACGGCCGCTCATCGAGTACAACCGTGTGCTCGCCGTACAACGCCAAAACCCCTCTGATCGCTGCCTCCATCGTCGACTACTGCTTTTCTTGGGTCATCGTCGGCCTTTGCAAAAAGAGTAGGATTTTCTCACCGTTGACTGAAGTCCTCTATTTTCTAGCTCGTCTCTGTTGGTTGGAGTTTCCCGACAAACTCAGCCACAACCTCTGTTTTCCTGCCGATACCGCTCGGCAGCCGTCTCCGTCTCGAATCACGTATATTCGGGTCTGCGCGTATCCGATCGCCCGGGCTTACACAATTCCCCACTCGTTCGATTTCTGTGGCTAAAGACAAGCCTCATCAGATTTCGAAAAGTATTATTTTACATCGTCACATCATGTAGCAACTCCAAAAACCTCTCTGTTCTCAAGAAGCACATACGGACATGCGATGCAAACCAGTGTACATGAACCCAAATGCAAGAAATGATGATCTCCTTTTCACGGGCGTGCCAGATGCGATCACGCCAACGTCCAAATGTTCGGTGCTCAGGGATCTTGGCTATGATGCAAGGGTTCACAGTCGCCGCCTGTAAAGAAGATTAGCCAAATCTTCAAACCACGACACTGGGAAATCCACCTTCCGTCAATACCAATAATCCACGCCTCTCCAATGAATACAACGACGTTCGAGTCGCCTCCGACCAGTCGAGGAATTCTCGGTGGCTGGCAATGGAACTGCTCAAAATTCGAATTTCTACCGTTTGCAAAGACGGTAGATCGGAGAGGAGAGATTCCGCCGCATTGTTCAGGACCGCCCAATCGGAGCTGCACGGGGCCAACGGGCTTTGGAGCACGATCGTTTTGAGCTGTGAGTTTCGGGGGCAGGCCCTGAAAAACGCGAGCAAGGTTTCAGTCCATTTGAGTGTGATCACCAAAAGTGACCGGAGGCTGGGTGTTATAAACGATCTGAAGTCCAGGGCTGAAGTCCAAGTTGTTGAGGGATTCTCTGGGAATACAGAGGAGGAATAGGCTCACGTGGAGGTAGAAGGAGGACTAACTCTTCGAGTGCTGGCGCAACATTGGATCCAAACTTCCAATCGCCCCTCCTCAGGCTTGATATTGCAAGCTTCGTAAGGCCAGACAAATCGATTTGGGTATTGATAAAATGAGAGGCAAACTTGTCGCCGATCATCTCAGAGAAAAAGATGGCCTCGAGTTTGGGGTACCAAGCCCGTGACTGCGGCCAGCACTCGTCTTTTCGTGCGGGATCAAATGACACGCACGAGAGGTGCAGCGACTTGAGGGAAGTCGCGTTGCAGAAAAGCGACAGCAGTTCCCGCGGTGAGGATATAATGATCCATTGCAGTTGAACGGACTGCAAAGTCGGCGAGGAAAACACGCCGGTCAGGGCGGAACGAAGGGAGCAGTCGAGTTGGCCCCACTGCAAGCCGGCAATCATCCGGGCTGTCGCGTCGAAAAGAAAGATATGCTTGAGAGTGAGGAGAGGAAGAACCAGGGAGAGCGTCCTGTCGGACATGATCCACGAAGGTTCACCTGCAGTGGCCAAGTCATGGCCGTTGTCCAGGACCGCCAATACAATGTGCAGCTCGTCGACGTGAGAAGCGAGATGAGGCGATGAAGAGATTAGTGTGTAGAATCTCTGGCACGGGCTGTCCCTGTTCCGGTTGGGCGTAGGAGGGAGGATTTCGATTTTACTGAAGAGGAGAATCTGGGATGGACGGGCGAAGGCGCGTGCCGTCAGACAGCAGGATTTGAGAGTAGGCACGTCGCCAGCAAGATTTCCAACAATATGATCGACGAGTTCCTGCGGGACTGGCAAACCCATGGCAGTGGGTGGTGGTAAGGTGGTGGTCGGGAGCAAGTGACGAGCAAACACTGCCAAAGTGATGCCGCATCTTGATCGCTGACTTGGGTCATGCATGTCCGCACCTGCGAGGAACTTCCTATCATGCTGCCTTGCCTCCAACTTGCCTCCCGTACATTCGTTAAGCCCTTCCGTGCCCGCCTTCAAGGAAAGTTTACAGCCTGTTACTGACTCTGAACTCATCCTCAAGCCTCATTCTTGAAAGGCCGCGCGCAGGTTCATCCTCTAGGGCCACACAGAAGAATGATCTTTGCATCATAATCTACCGCACTTACGCCGTAAGCCGAGATGCCGAATGATGAGTTACGGGGTGGAGTGTGGGTTCGACTTCGCGAGGTTTCGCGCTGTCGGGTTTAAATTGTATGGCCATTGATGGAAAATTTTCGTCGCATGGTGTAGTAAACATTTACGACACAAGGCCGAACTCCTCGCAATTCGTGCCTGTGTGCCAACTTGGAACTTTTGATTTGCTGAATTAGGTTCCGCCGCGGCACCGCGTTTCATGGCGAATAGAATATCTCGGAATTCCAGAATTTGAGTGCTTTATCCCGGGGCTCCAGAACTCGCTGGGAAGGCTGCAAGCTCCGGCCGAGATGCCAACAAACTCAAAAACGGCGATGTTTGATCGTAAATCAGGGCACCGCCCATGTGACAGCTGTCAATCACACTTTGTTTCCACCACACCGCCATGTCATCGCCAGCTTGACTCTCTCTCACTCACCACCAACGTACGCTACAGCCAACTAAACATGCCATGGGTCAAACGAGCCGATGGGGTAACCCTCTCTGCACCAAGTAGACAACAGGAGCTCACATCCGTCCTGTTTAGACCTGGGGAAATGTCGAGACTGCTCCAGTCATTCTCGCATCTTCCGACTCTGATGAAGGAAGCGAACAGGAGTCGCCGGATCTCAAGTTCAATAGGCTCAAAACCAACTCTGTTGCGGCAAGAGCTGCGCAGTTCCAGGTCGCGCAAATCCAGATTCAAAAAGCATCCGATCCAGCAAAGGCTACGCTACCGCCTTCCATCCCAAAGAAGAAGCCTCCCCCACCTCCAGTTCCTGTAGAAAAGCTCACTCCTGCTCCACCGTACGCTCCTGCATATCCTCCCCGTCGAACGCCACCCACGGTCGATGCCACGGAGACACGATCGGTTTCCCACCCTCGAGCCATCTCAAGCAACACGTCACTTCCACCGTCGTTCCACAGACGTGCCCCAGCACCCCCGACTCTGGCTGCTTCAGAGGCAAAGGCCGTTGATGCCCAGTCGTTGACAGGCACCGCCCGTCGTCCTCCCCCGCCACCGACGCCAAAAATATCCGCGCGGCCCACGCTATCTCATTCGCTGTCGACACCAGCTGACACACGGCCTACACTACCCGTTCGTCAGCCATCACCCTCTCGTCCACCGTTGCCCATGAGAGACTTGTCACCATCAATGCCTCCGCTCCCTCCTCGCCAGCCATCACCATGCCGACCCGAGCTACCTCCTCGCTCGTCTCCTGCACTTCCTCCGCGGCAGGCTTCTGCACCACCACTCCCATCGCGACAGCCGCAGGCTACGCCCCCACTACCCCCACGATCGACACCGACCACACCGCATCTCCACGCACGATCGCTCGTCGAAGAAGGGGAGTACGAGGAAGACGAACTCGATGAGGACGTAGATGGAGACGAACCGGAGACAGAAGCCGTTTCCTCTTCACACCTCCGGCCTCCTCCCAAGCGCGCCGCATCCTCGACCTCGAGCGATCGTCACGTTGGCCCCAAGTGGTCGAAAAACAAATCTGGCTTTGCCAAACACCAAGCCGTCGAGATGGCGCGGAACCGTCGGAACTGCCTCAATCCCCCGCCTGCGTGTTTCTCCCGTGCCCCACCGCCTACAACCGTCCCGGATTCCAAAGGGATACAGATCACGTACGCGCCGCTGGAGGCTCCGATTGTCATGCGTTCATCCAATTCGAACGATTTGGCAAAGGGGATGACGTCGGGGAGAGCGTTTCCGAACAAGCCGCCGCATATACTCTCCCATGATGTGACGAGGGATGATTGGGCAAAGTTGTGGGATGATATTGATGAGACGGCGAGGATTGAGATGAGGGCTCAGGCTGGGTTGGCTGTTGCTACCCGTGAGTGGTTTTCGTTTTACTTGGAATGGTATCGCTGACGCGCATCAGTTCCACTTATGCCTATTGTTGGCGCGGGCTTTGCCGTATCGACGATTGCAGAGCGGAAATTGCGCGCGAAGAGGGTGGGCCCGACGTGTAAACTCGTCGAGGCGTGGAATGTCAACTTTTTCAGGCCGAGGAAGTTGGACGTGTGCGTTCTTTCTTTCTTCTTTCCTCGCTTTGCTTGAAACTTACCGACTTCCTTCACAGGTTCATCGCACAGGGTCCTGCACGTCTTTCGGGTCCTACGCCAACGCTGGCGTCCCGCCGGGTTTGTATTTCGATCTCTCATCAACTCAAGCTTATACCACCGCAGGACACCGACCCGTTGTACATCAAATGGCAGCAAGCCACGACGGATATGGATAAAGCGCTCGCGTTGAAGGAGTATAAAAAATGGGAGGGTAAGTTTAGGTTTACGGTACAGAGTTGGCCGCCCGCGTCGAGTGGTGTGAGCTTGCCGCCGGCGCCTGAGGAGGGAGAGATGCCGGTGTATGAGGATGATGAGGAGGAGGAGTGACGAGTGACGTGAACGCGTGTGGGGTCTCGGGAGGCGGATTTCAGGTTGATCCCGTGCTTCTTTGCTTATGATTATTACTTACTTTGTAGTGGATGTGGATGGATACCCCGGATGGAATTATGCTTGGTTATTTGGATTTTAGCCTGACCCCAGAGTGATGCTGCTATCCGTCGACCCGTACCCATACGAGAACGACTCGAACAACTGCTGGATCTTGATTGTTGTGGAGAATCTGTGTGTCAATGTCTGGGACAGCGGTTCTGCACCGGAAGAGCTGCTTGCTCTACTCGACGTGCTCAGCCGTCGAGATCCCGACTAATCCTTGACTGCTGGACACGCAGTGTTTGAATTGAACCGCCTCTACACATTGCTCAAGCGACTCTTTTTGCGGCGGGAAAGATTGGCGATCGTGAGTCTTTTCATTCCCCTCGTGCGGGCTTTGGCTCAAAGCATTTTCGCAGCGGCACAGTAATCAGCAAGAACGGCATTCCCATCGTCAATCGCTGACTGGACATCCGTCTGAGCAGCGGCCACACTGGCCCTCACAGCGGAGCTAAAATGAAACTCAGCGCAATTCCACCGGGGAAGTAAATCGCCGTCAAACGCACTAGGTGATCCCATCCAAAGCCGAGCGGGTAGCGTTCAAACCCAGTGAGGCACCCACGCGGGCGGAGTCTGGCGGCGCCTCAAAACGCGTAAAGAGGGATTCTGCGATAGATCTGATGGCACTAGTGACTTGGGAGAGTCCAGCTTTAATATTTGGCTACTGTAACAGCCGTCGCTGTGTCCGGGTCCCTGATGAGAGGGTGCAATTAGAATTATATACGATGGATCTGAGTGTATGAGATGCACGATCTGGCCCATGGCATTAATGTTACTCTGGACGAGCCCTGCGATGATCTTTCACGGTCGATGTTGCACGCGAGGGAACCGATTCCGCGGGTTTCGACAGGTGCTAAAGTTGAAAATTGAAGTCCGGATAAGCGATAGTACTCTGCTCAAATGACTTCATTCCCCCATTCTCTCCCTATAGCTACATGAAGAAGTTCGTCCTTGGTTCGTCCTTGGTACCTCACCGTAGATTTATTCAATATTGTATTGGGCAAATCGTTAGGTGGGGTAGATGGTGACGAACACGGTGGAGAATTTGACTGGGAGGAAGATGAATTTCGCCCACTACGAGGGGATCCTTCCACGGAAATGCTAGGAATTGATGACATTCGGCAACTCGGCAAATTGAGCGCCAGCCTTTGATATCAAGCACCAAATAAGCGGTATCACTCTCCTTGTCCCAAACCACCACCATCGCCTACCGTCGCCCTGAAATTGCACGTTTACTCCCGCTGGGGCTCAGACGGTAGTCATCCTGTATGTAACGTAATTGGAGCTTCATGTCGGAGCTTGCGGTCCACCGAGCATTAAGTCTGACATCTGTAATCTCCGATCTGTAGCAGAGACTATGCCACGCAACCTCCACGACAGACGTCCTTTCGGAACTGCTTCACAAAGCATAGGTCTTGCAGCCGTATCCTGCATCTCTCTTCGTCCCCTTCACCTAACAAACTAACACATGGACGACTCCGTGGAGAACGATTGGACTGAAGATTCAGAGGCTGCTGAAACAGCCCACGCGACGTCGACTGAACACCGTCCAGCGTGGAAGTCCGTCCTGCTGGTTCTCACATGCACGTTGGCTATGATCTTGAGTGCACGCACATCCACATCGTCGACGCTGGCGGCAGTAACTCATATTCAATGTAGACTGCCTCGTCCGTGGGGCTCACCATATTCTACCCGGTCATTGGATCCGATCTGGCCGTTCGCGAGGAACTTCTCCAGTGGCTAGCCTCAGCGTTTTCTCTATCTTCGGTGCGCTATCGTCTTGGGCTCGCTTCACCCATCAGACTGACTTTTGCTCTTCTCAGGGGTGCTTCCTTCTACTATTCGGCCGCTTGGCAGATCTCTACGGGCGCAAGAAGCTGTACGTTGGTGGCACGCTCTATCTTGGAATCCTGCATCTCGGGTGTGGTTTTGCACGCAATGCGACCACCCTTTTTGTTCTTCGAGGGCTTCAGGGTTTGGGTGCGGCCGCCTTCATTCCGGCTTGCGTGCGTCTGAAATTATGATTCGAGAAACCACCGCTGATTTTATATGCAGATAGGAATCCTCGCCCATGCGTTCCCGCCATCTCGAGCTCGGTCAGTCGCCTTTGCGACATTCTCTGCGGGCGCACCCCTCGGCGGTGCGGTGGGGACTCAGATCGGCGCAGTGCTGACGCAATATACCAAGTGCTCATCTCGCTTTGAGCTACCTGTCGCTGTCTTATTATTCTTAGGTCTTCGTGGCGGTCGTCATTTTACCTCCTTGCCGGCATCTCGTTACTGTGTGCGATTGGGGGTCTCCTCCTCATCGACGCCGACCTCCCGAGTACGGAGCCCAACCGACGAGTGGATTGGATTGGTGCGTTCCTCGTCACCGTCGGTCTTGTCTTTGTCGTCTTCGCTCTGAGTGAAGGCTCTTTGGCGAGCAAAGGATGGAAAACCGGCTGTAGGTTCTTTCCCGGAGGCGTTTCTTTCCTGCTGATTTTCATCAGACATCATCGCCTTGCTGATCGTCGGCGTGCTTTTCATTACCTTGTTCATCGGGTGGCAACACCATCTCGAGAAGAGACAATCTGAACCAGACAACCGGCGCCCTCCTCCGCTCATGAAACTTAGCATGTGGAGGCGCGCAAAGGGAAAATTCGCTGTTGTCCAAGTAATTGCGTTCCTCCAGTGGTCCAGCTTCCTGACTTGGAGTTTCTGGTCTCAGGTTTGTACACTATTACTGGAACTCGGCTTCACTGACGCATTTGTAGTTGTACTATGAGAATTACGTGAAACTGTCACCCGTGCATACTGCTGTCCGTCTACTCCCTATGACAGTCGCTGGGCTGGCGTGCAACGTGTTCGTCATGTTCGTTGTCAGCCGTATGCCTCTCGTCGTTCTGATCTGTACGTCCTGCATTTACTTTTCCCCTTCAGGGTAGATTCAATAACGTGCATTTCAAGCCTCCGGGACTTTACTAGCGAGCCTCGCCGGGCTCTTATTCGCAATAATCCAACCCTCCGCTCCGTATTGGGCTTACGGCTTCCCATCCGCGATCCTGTCCGTCTGCGGGGCCGACTTTGTATTCGCCTCTGGCACACTGTTTATTGCAAAGGTGTCCCTCCCGCACGAGCAGAGTCTCGCAGGGGGATTGTTCCAGACATTGACTCGGGTCTGTGACCTCCTCTCTCTTGTTTTTCTCCAGCTCAACGAAGTGAATGCAGGTGGGTACGGCTTTCGGACTGGCTATATCGACGATTGCGTTCGATGCGATTGCCAGTAAGAGTGAGTCGGAGGCTGGAGCACCGTTGGAAGCATACAAAGCTGCACAATGGACAGCATTTGGGTTTGCTATGTTTTGTGAGCCCAGCCTTCCAATGTCGTCGAGATGTTGACTTCGATCTTAACCTAGGCACGCTGCTTGCTGTTGTTTTCCTCCGCGGCGTCGGACCTGTGGGGACGGACGAGCGGAGGAAGGATGGGGATCTGGAGGATAGCCCGGGGAATGAGACGGTCGCTGTGGAGGGAGAAAAAGAGTTGGAGGCCTAGTGGCCGAGATGATAATCGGTGGGTGAATGTTCCCCGAGAAAAAGATCAGAAAAAGTATGTAAGTTTTACCAGTTGTATTCGGGACTCCCTTTCTTTGGGCAAATGACTGTTTTCTATGAAACCACCACCAATCATTGAGTAGAATTCGGACTACTTTATAACTGCACGCTCATTTCGAATCCGACCCACTAGTATCGACCGTGATTACTGTTGGGATTTACGTCGTCAGCATGTGATCCGCGTCAAAGAGAATCCAATGTTTGCAATCGCAAGCCGGTTAAGGTAAGATGCGTTAGGGCAAACGGATGCCCAACGCCTGCATGTCTGCGGCTTATATACTACTTTACAATGTATCTAGAATATTCTACTGACTACTTGAGACGATGAGTAATTTATTCCAGAACATTCGGGGATGTTCAGTGGTGCCCGAGGCATTGCCGAGGTGCCTCGATGTTCCCATCAACCTCAATTAATTCCCAACAATTACCACTGCATATTCTGAATATCCCAACATCCGATTTCTTCCAGCTCGTCGCTCGCAGGGTCCTACAGTTCAACTGCGGCAAGCCCTCCGTCAGAAAAAACGCTACGCCGTAGAACGAGGAAGCGACCGTAAATTCGCTCCCCGGTCACTAAAGTCGCCGAGGGCTAGTGCGTGTTCCGAGGGCACAAAGACGGAGACTCTCCACCGCGGTGCGAAATCGTCGGCAAGTCACGAGTTGGAATACCCACGACGGCTCACTCGACCGGTGACGCAAGAGCTGTGGAAACTGGTGGAATAGAGCCTGCCTGGCGGAATACGGCCCTGTGAAGATTCTGATTTGAGGAACGAATCGGGCTAGGTCAAGCTACAGACAGCAGGATGGCACTTGGACTAAGTCCCAGGTACAGATCGCAGCCACCGGCGGCTTGTCAGCTTGGATGGAGCTGATAGATTTGGTCCTAGCTAGATGCTGCTAGAAGCGTCAACGTTAGCCGTACCTGGAGGCTGGATTGACATTGTGTCCTCCACTCGCAGATGCGCCGAGGCTTCCACACAGGGCTCTTAAGGGCTGTTGTCGCTGTATCTTGGGGGGTTAAGAAACTGTACGGCAGTCGGCTGCGGTTGTGGTCGGTGCGGGCAGCGGACAAGCAGATTCATTCGGCGTCGTGGCTGTAGAGGATAAGAAGCACGCCCTTGTGATCACCGTGATCGAAGACCTAATTATAACTTCTGTAGTGATCCGCGACTTTCCGGGATCCAACGTTCGTTCTGCAAACAGCTGCGATCTGATGGAAACAATGAGGAGCAATGCCGCCTGGAAACGTACTTATGGCATGCAACATTCTCGTATATAATTGCGCCATTAGGATTTAAGCTCGGCTCCGGGATGCCATCATCACACTCGCATTCCATTACCAACGCCGATAAACTTTCACAAAACCGTTATACTCTATGCTTTTCAGGAATTCGTTGCAAATCGACATGGACTGCCCGCAACTTGAACCCGTTTTCGATCATTCGATCATTCCAATTCATTTCGGATGATCTGACACGTCATCCGCACGGCAACTGCGGAAGAAGTCTCCGTCGATTGTTTAGCATTAGGAGATCAATATGACATATCAGAAAACATTTCTCCGGCCGCTGATTTCGCATTTGAGAGGTTCCCTCGGACTTTATTGGAGAGATTTTGCAGTAGACATGTAGCGCTGCCGGCTCTGCCATTGTTCCGAGAAAAATGCGCTCTTCAGCAAGTGGCAAGACTCAGGAAAACCTGCTCAAAGGTTGTCTTAGCCCGTTTAACCGGGACTGATGAGTCACGCTTCTTTGACAGCTCGGAAATAGGATCCGAGCTTCGGCAGAAGCTCCTGTTAGTGCGTGGACATTTGTGCCGCCAATATATAAAGGCCACACTGTCCCCTCAAGCGTGACGTGCTTTCCCCCCTCCTCCCCCCTCCTCCCCCTCTCCTCTCTTCCTCCCCCAGCATGTCCTCGGACGCGCCCACGCCCACGCCCGATGCGCGCCGCACCGACGCCCCGACGCCCCGCGGCGGGTCTTTGGACCAGACCTTACACGAGGAGCCAGCGAGCGAGACCAAGGCTGCGCCGCCTGCGGACGACGACGGAATTCTCACGGGCCGGAAATTGGGCATAGTCTTTGTAGCGATGAACGTCGCAGAATTTCTTTCACTGTCCTCTTTTATCTGACCTCCAAAATCCAGGATGTTGTCCCTCCTCCTTATCGCACTCGACCAAACAATCTTATCCACCGCCCTGCCCCGGATCGCCTCCGACTTTGACTCATTCTCGCTCCAAGGATGGGTATCCTCGTCCTTCGTCCTCGCCCAAACCGTGTTCTTGTTGTTCTACGGCCAAATGTTACGCATCGCCCCCGCCAAATATATCATGCTTTCGTCCATCGCCATCTTCGAGATCGGGTCGCTCGTGTGCGGGGTTTCACAGAACGTTGGGCAGCTCATTGCGGGACGGACGGTGTCGGGCGTAGGGGCGGCGGGTCTATGTGCGTCCTCCATATCGCACATTGCGCTCTTAATACTAACAAAACATCTGTTTTACAGTTGTTGCCATGATTCAAATCATCTCCCAAGTCACCAGGCTCGAAGATCGGCCACGCCTCTTCGGTCTTTTTGGCGCCGTGTTTGGCCTGTCCTCGGTCATAGGTCCACTCATCGGCGGCGCTTTCACCGATCACGTTACATGGAGATGGTGCGTCATTAGCGGCTCTTTTTACCTCTTTTCTGACCCCATACTCAGGTGCTTTTTCATCAACTTGCCTATCGGAGGGGTCTCAATCGTGGCGGTTACTTTCCTACTGAAAGCCCAACCACCCCTCGGCGCCGATTTGTCGAAACGCTCGCCCCGGGACATTCTCGCGCAGTTCCTCCGACTCGACTACGTCGGCGCCGTCCTCATTGCAGGTGCAGTCACCAGTCTCGTGCTCGCACTGCAGTGGGGCGGCAACACCAAGGCGTGGGGTGACCATGCCGTCATCATCTCCTTCGTCTTCGCATTCGTTCTCTCCATCGCGCTCGTTTTCTGGGAGATTCATCTCAAGGAGCGCGCCATGGTGCCCACGTCCATCTTCCACTCCCGCAGCGTCTACGCCATCATCCTCTACGCCTTCCTCACGCGTTTCTCCCTCCTCCTCTTCTCGTACTACATCCCCATCTTCTACCAAGCCGTGCGCCACCGTACCGCCACGGATTCTGGCGTCGACCTACTCCCATTCATGCTCGGTGTCGTCCTTACCGTCGTCGGGTCAGGCCAGGTCGTCGGTGCGACCGGCTACTACTTCCCCTTCCTCGTCGGCGCGCCCTTCTTCCTCGCCGTCGGCTCGGGTCTGCTTTATACGCTCAACACAGACTCGTCCAGCGCGCGGATTATTGGGTTCCAAATTCTCGCGGGTGTGGGTACCGGCATGGGCATGCAGAACAGCTTGATTGCGATACAAGCCGAGTTCAAGGATACGCCGAGGTTGCTTGGGCAGGCTACGTCTATGGCGTCGTTTGGTCAGTTTCTTGGTGGTACTCTTGGGCTGGGTGTCGCCGAGCCGGTGTTTTCGTCTCAGTTGACGAAATACCTCAAGCTGTACGCCCCGGATGCACCTGCGTTTATCGTGCGGGAGAGTCCGACTGCGATCTATACGGATTTGGACCCCACGATGATTCCGGGGGTTGTGAAGAGTTATACCGAGTCGTTGAGGATCGTGTTTGTGTTGGGTGTGCCGGTGGCGGGGTTGGCGCTTATTGCGTCGTTGTTTATCAAGAACATTCGGATAAAGAAGCCGGCGGCGGGGAAGCCTGTGGAGAAGAAGGTCGAGGAGGGGGAGGGGGAGAAGAAGGGCGACGTGGGCGAGGCGACGGTTTAGAGCGGGATGGGCGGGATATGCATTGTAACAACATCACAAAACGGATAGACATTACGGTTATAATTCTTACGAAGTATGTAGATACCTGATAATGAAGGAACGAATCCCCTGGTCTTACATCCGCGTGTCTCATCCTCAGTACAGCTTTAGAACGCCGATTGCCCCTGTCTTTCTTTGACGGAGTGTTTCAATTTGAATAGACATCCGAGAGTTGTCGACGTCGCTTCTGCGTTCTCGCCCTTCAACTGGCAGTACATGGAGTGATTCACGATACCCATTGCATCCTTAGACGTGCCATCCAGAACTTGACGGTGGTTCGATTCCTCTGCGGGATTTATGAGGCATTGGGCGTTCTTCCCTTTTTTGATTGCGTCGTTTTCCCCGTTGCTGTAGCATCCCCTTACCCTACTGCACAGTTCGAGGCACCACCTCATTAGCCAGTCTGAGTCTGCGCTGTTGGCACTGCATATCATGTCCGAGTCAGAAGGCGGTTCGATTCCTCCGGTGCCCTTGATAAAACGTTACTCCAATTCTTTTTCAGATTTTGCGTCACCGAACCTTTAATCGCAGTATTTGGGTATTATTACGTCGAAGAACTGACCATCGGGAAGCCAAATTCGCTGTTGGAGTCGCACGGATGCTTCACTCACGGTCTTTCATGTATCCAGGTTCGACTCCTGACAGCGCTATTGTTCTTCAATCTATGCGACATAACCTTTTTACAATGGCGGCCACGGAATACGGAACCCTATTCGCTCCCAGTCCTTTTCTCAGCACTTCACTCATAATCTCCGTACCTGGGCTGTACCTGGGGCGTCTCCCCTCCATCCCAATAACAGCCAACAGATTTGACTCTCCGAGGTGCTGGAAACACAAGTTAAATATACTCAGTGCACCTCGCCAGAGCTATGTATCATCCGTCCGCACTTGTACCAATGTGACAATCCACCCACCACTTCCAACGAATTTGCGACGCCACTGCCCCTCGTACCTCTCCCTGGATTTCAATCTTACTCGGGCTCCTACTCGTACTTCCTCCGCCTCGCCATTCGCAACCGCACCCTCACACATGCAACGTTCTGGGATATCCCTCGCTCCACTGGCACAGACCGACGGGACATTCTGGTGCATCGACTTGCCAATGCGCTTGCCCAGGCGTCGCAACTCGAGCTCAAATTGTGTATTCTTGGCGATGCGTTTGGTGCAGAGGTGATACCCGCTCTGGCGCGCGTGCTTCCCCACCTCCGGACGCTTGAAATTGGGCCGGTCTTGCAGGCACCGAGTCGATTGCATCCGGTTCGTTTTCATGCCTTGACTCCTCTCATGAAATTGAACAAGTATAATCTGTAGAACGTTGCAACAGCCATCTCCTCGTGCCTCAGCCACTTGCCCTTCCTGACGACGCTCAACCTGAATAATTCCGCGGACTTGTTGGACCCGTCTCGGCCTCCGGCGGAGGGGGGCTTTGCGCAGCAGGATGCGGCGATGTTGGCTGCGTGGAGCCAGTTGTGTCCGACGCTTGTGGCCAGTCGGTTGCGTGCGTGCAGTCTCTTTTGATTTTCCGAAGTTGCTGATAGTATCGGACAGATAACCAGTATTGGCAACGCGGAGCGGGAGGCGGACAGTGGTTCATGCTTGGTCGGTGAGGATCCTGTTAGATTGTATGTCGATGGTTGATTTTGGGATCTATTGGAGTGGGCGGTAGATTTGTAGGGTTTCGCTGGGATCTTGTGTAATGTAAATCGGTGAATCCAAGACCCAACAAAACCGTCAAGCGTTTCTCGTTTAACACGATCTGGACTGCTCGACAACGAATTTCTTTCTATCCAGCTTGGAGCGACGAAAACTGTGGGTTGACACCGACGACGGCCCGCCTTATTGTCGTCGTATCACGCAAGCATCGGGAATTCGGACGGAGATTGACAAGGACCTAGTACGGCCGTTGCGGAAGCGTCGATGCAGTGCAACAGAAGCAGGACCGATTGCAACACCGCTGATGGACTCACGTTCAACACGACAACCATCAGAGCGAACACCCATGCAAATCGTGACGCAATCCTCCTGCGGGCTGCATGCGGAAGGTCCTCTCTGAACCGTATATAAACTCCCAGCGTTCAGCCAGTATCATCATCATCCGCCTTTCGACTACTCTCTTCCAAACCACCTCTCTTACCACCCCTTTCAAACTAAACAATAATGTCTGTCCGTGCTGTTGGAATCGCCACTGCCCCTGCCGGTGTCTCCCCTGCCGACTGGTCCGCCACCGTCCAGGGCCTCGCCGACACCCTCCTCGCGCTCCCCGCCTCTTCGGTCATCGCTAAATACACCCTCGTGAGCCATCCGCTCTCAATTCTGGGGATCTCAGACTAATACAAATATTGGCAGCTCATCCCCAGCGACGAGCTCGCGTCCAAGCTCGGAAGCGTCGAGGTCAAGCACGCCGCTGCCCTCCCCCCGGCTCCCAACACCATCGTCATTGAGGCCGAGTTCGCCGTACGTCCTGCGTCCCTCTCTGCTGTTCCATTTACTGATCGGATTGAATAGAGCGCCGAGGCTCTGCTTGGCTTCGCCGGTGATGGCTCCGTCCAACAACTCCTTGCGAGCTCCAAGTCGCAGGGCAGCGACGGGTTCTTGTTCACCGTCAGCGCTGTTGTGAAGAAGTAAACGTTGGGTGAGAGGTCATGATTACGACGCACATATATAAATGTACACATCCGGAATAATCGCATTGCATTTGGAACCAGCCTCGGGGGGAGCCTCCTTTGGTTCAAATCCACGAGAGGCTATGAACATGTCTTGACAATTGTTTTCTCTTTAAATGATCTTTTCCCGGCCAGGTGCAATCGCTTTGTACAGCTTATATCGCCACTATTTTAAACATTCATGAACTTGGATGGGATGGAGAATATTGTGTAAGGAGTCGGATCACCGATCAATGGCGATCATCTCCATCAATCCCCTCTTGACCACGACTCCCACCATCTCAGCCATCGTACGCCCGCTCTGAAGAGCCTCACTTCCTCGTGGAATCCGAAGGTTCAGTGTTATTCGGCCTGCACTCGCGTTTCCACCCCGCGACTTGGATATACAGCCATGGCCCATTTGCTCCACTCGATCCCTTACACTCGGCGCTTTCGAAGAGATGGAGGCGCTGAGACGATTCATTGCCGATATTTTGTCGATAAGCCGGAAGAGATGGGCTGCTTCCTGCGCGGTTGGGCACGTCTGAAACCGGTCGGTGAATGAGCGTTACCTGTTGATGAGCTGGGCAGCTACGGACCTTGGGAACCTTCCGTTCTATTCGGATTCTGTCTATGTCCTGCTGACTTCCACGGCGGTCTGTCTTTTATCGTCTGACAAATGGATTTCCACAGCAGCGCGTTTCTCCCCCAACCACCGGCATCGCGTCGCGTACCTTCACTCCACTCAGCCCACCCTCTGTAATTGAGGGCTCCTCGCCCGAGTCTTAGTGGGTCTGTCTCATGAGATGGCAGAGCTATAGATAAGCGGGACGCCGTCGATTGATTATCTGCAATGGAGAATAAGATACCAAGTTCAGGATTTGGCCATCTTCGAGCCGATCGGAACTTGATAGAGGCTGTATAGTGGGCGTAGAAGCGGAATCACCCCGGTGAGGTGAGTTCGAGTGTACAAAGCCTCCGAACTGCCCAATAACCGCACCGCGGTGTTGGACATCAAACGCCGTCGAGAAATGACTCTCGTTTTAGAAAAGTTCCACAGCAATGCTGTCCTTCTCCCGCATTCAGGAGAAGATTCTCCCGGCCAACTATTATAGGCTACTCACTGGCGCCTCTCCATATAAGGGGCGACTGGAGGCAATGGGATCTCTCCATTCTTCCCTTCCTTATGAGTAATTTAACATTCCCTGTGGCCGGAACGCTGGGTGCAATGGAGATGGGCGCCACTGCTGGGTCATTCCTCTTCGGAATCTTGACCCTCCAGGTGTTCAACTATTACCGCCAGTTTCCTGATGACTCGAGAACTCTCAAGAGCATCGTATGTTTCCCTGACTCGTGTCTTGTGCGCACTAATAGTGACTGCAGGTTACTTTACTCTGGTGCTCGCATTCAGTATCATTGGCAATTTGACTCTAATTTTTAGGTGCCTCGATCTCGGACATACCCTGTGCTCCATCCAGTCGGTAAAAGCCCAGATCATGTTCTTCTTGACGTAGCTGACTCGGCAGTAGATCTACTTCTGGAGCGTCACGACGTTCAACGAGCCTCAAACCAGATTGTTGATCCCACCTCAGGCTTTGATCGTTTCGGTATTCTTTGCAGCATTCGTTTTCGCGCTTGTCCAGGTACGCCGACGCGCATCCGAGTCCCTCCCATTTTGATACTCACCAAACACATTTAGCTCTTCTTCTCCCACCGCATCTTCTCCCTCTCCGGAAGCCTCCTCCTCTTCCTCCCTTGCATCACACTTACCGTCGTCCGCTTCGTCTTTGACATCATGCTCATGGCAAGCTTCTGGAAGTACCCCGAAGGCTTCGTCATTCTGCGCCAAAAGGTTTACTGGATCATGATTATCGCAAATACGACAGGGCCGGCGGCGGACATTGCCATATGCATGTCGATGTCATACTGTCTGTGGAAGATTCGGAGGGAGGGAGTTCAGTTCAATAGGTGTGTTGAACCACCTTCCCCCGTTAGCCTGGTTCCGGGTTTATATGCGCTAAAGGACTCGAAAGATCGTGGATACTCTGATGCTTTGGGCCGTCGGTAAGCCCGTTCAATGCTTTTCACGAGACACAATTGATGAATCCTTCGCAGAGACGACGTTTGTGACTAGGTATACCTGCATTCTTCTGGGACATGCATCTACTAAACTACTGCTAGCGTTTGCGGTATTCTGGTGCCAATAATGGTCAGCCCAGCCTCGGATTATGACAGAGCGAACTCTGATACATTTGCTCTGTTAGTTTCGCACTCGCGACGATCGTAAGTTCTATTCGAATTGACTCCGCGGCATCTTCTGATCATGGTGATTAGTTGTATGGGGAGCGTTGTATCTTGTCGAACCAAAATGTGAGTCCCATAACACTCTCCTGGGCCCGGCCTCCTTCGATTAAACCTTGGATAGTGTTCTCAATCTCGATGCTCGCAGTGTACACTCCGAATCATCCCCAAATCGAAATCTCATTCACAGCATTCACAGACTCAACGGCCGGATCCGCTTCCGTGACACAGACGAACCTCACACCAGCGTGTCCCTGGTACTCGGAGTCGCCGGATCCGGGGCTCACAGGATGGAAAGACTCGTCATCGAAGGGGCTACCATCAATTTGTCGCCGACCGACATTTCCGGTGCAAATGTTTCGGTGTTGCCCTCTCCGTTGAGGGAGGTTTCAGGGAACTTGAGAGAGGACGATAAATATCCGGCATAGTGGATAGCTTGCTGGGAGGTTAGTTTGGAAAAACTCTGATGTATTCTCGTATGTATTTGATGGAGCCTTTTACCGAAGGGCAACAGAGTGTGGCTTTTGAGTGAATCCGCAGAGAATCGAAACCCGTCTTCAGTTGTCGGCTCACTTCGGCCGAGCATGACATCACATCACATGTCACGTAGAGCGGAGTTTTGAAATCCTCTTTTGCTTCCTTCTACATCAATCTCACCTGGTCTATCGCCGATACGCCTCACCTCCCAAGCGTCGCAATCGTGTAAAGATGGCAACGAGATCTATTACATCTGCGGGAGAGTATCTGCGCAATGACAGATTCAAGATTGTCAACAGATGCTGGATGACTTTTCTTAGCTCCTTGGCGAGCGTCTCTTCGACTCCATCGACTCACAGATGTTACAGATGTTTCTCATGCTTCTTCATATCCATCGTCGTCGGGACTCTCCATCGACAGCGACTTATTCCGGTGCGTCGCATGATCACAACGAACAAGATGGGACAGTTTCTCTCCCAGAGGTCCGTTCCTCCCGCTCATAAGCACTCTTGCCGATACCCACGCCACAATTTTCTCCCCCCGCCTCAGCATGTCTGTCTCTTCCACACCAGAGCTCAACATTGTCGAGTTGTGAGTACTACCGGCTCCTCAGAGTCTAGTGACCCTGTCGCAGTTCTGGACCAATGGTTCGTCTACTATTGAAACTGCAGTACAAAGACTCAAGTGAAGTTCCAGATCATGGCATATTTATCCGTCCCAACGCTCTTCGCTGTGTTGACCATCCAAGTTTGTACGCCCTCGGCGTCAAGGATTTCGGTCTCGCGCGCTGATTCGTTCAGATCTGTACTATCAAGCCTTCCCCGCAGACAAGATGGCCACCAAGGCTCTGGTATACACTGTGTTCATCATCGAGTCTGTGGAAGTAGTCCTCGCCATTCGAGATGCATTCGGGACATTCGGATACGGTTTCGGCGAATTATCGGCTCTCGCTGCGGTCAGGTCTGCGTGGCTGCTCTCTATCTTCAGTGGTATAGGTAGGTCTTCACAGTGTAGCTTGACCGTGTCGCAGACTTACGATGAATGCACAGTCGCTTTTCTTGGTCAAGGGTTTTACGCATATCGTCTGCGCGTGCTTTCAAAATCTCGAGTGGTCCCGGGTGTGATTCTCCTGGTGAGTGTATTGGTACGGCACAGATCCTCGTGATTAAAGCGAATCGGTGCCCAGCTTGCACTGGGGAGTAGTGTCAGTGCATTTGTTGCTGGGGTCCTGACGATTCGAGGTTCGTAATGACGTTTCCCGTGCTGAGCATCCCGCGATTTCGCCTACACAGCTTCCAATGTAAACCTGAATGGCAACCTATCCATTTCGGTGGTATTTGGGGTCTGTAGCGGTCTATTACGCATATCAGCTCACTGTTCACAGTCCAACCTTTCTGCAGATATGGCTCAGTGTCTCTGCGTTTACCGACGTCGTGATAGCAGCTTTCATGACATTTTACGTGCGTTTTCCAAGGTTTCTGCCGTATCCCCCAGCTCAGAGAAACGATTTCAGCTTCACTCTTACGACCCCCAATTCCGTCAAACCCGCGTTGTAGTCTCCAAATTATTGTGAGATGAAGATCAGGTAAGGTATATTCATCGAGGTAGGTTCGTATTTATACGTGCTACTTATCTATGATATGAAATAAGTAGGGAGTGAAACAGGGCAATGGTTGACATAGTCACATAGGGGAGTGGAAATAGAGATAGGGAAAACCAATTAGGATCTGTGGAATAAGTAATAAGAATGTTGAGGACAAGTAGAATATGAATGAGAAAACCAGGGTGTGTGTTTGAACACGATCACATGTACGATCGGTTCTCCTACAACACAAATTGGTCCGCTTGATAATCGAGACAGGTCCTTGACCGGTGGGTGCTCTCGAGTTGATTCATTCCACGCTCAAACCAATCACTGATGTCACCTCACTCACCCAGCTTTCATGGCGGTCACAGCTCTCATCCTGTTCGTCGCCTTCCCAGGTCGAGTGTACTACGCGCCGTCGATTGCGATCATGCCCCTTCTTTATGCGAACACCATCCTTGTCGTCTTGAACTCGCGCTTCAACATCCTCGGTGGGCGTTCAGCACCGATTCAAAGCAGCCATAATGGGGACTTGCAGCTCAGCTTCTTGCGCGGGATGGAGTCGGGCAGAGATGTTGGTGTCACTCATGATCAGCGCACTGGTCCCGTTATTGTAATTACGCGAGACACGATTGCTCACGATGAAGAAGAGAATCCGCCTGAGTTGAAGGACGCCCGAGGAGATAGGTCCGTTTGTTTCGACCGTATTCGAACAGATTTGCTGATACTTGTATAGGGGTGTGGTGACGGTCTAGTCTTTATCGTATACATTTGTTCTGCGCGTTTCGCGTATCATGATTATTTTGGAAACAAAGGAATCATGGAATGATGCCATCACGGGACCATTTCATCTCTTTCACTTGTCTTTCGCCCCCCGCCACTCACCCATGGAGTACCGCAACGATATCCTGCGCAAGGTCGGTGCTACACCCGCCAGAGTGAGTCCCCTCCACTCTACCTGAACCTCCGTGCTGAAAAGTCTCGAGTATATCGCGACAGCACGCCAGCGAAACCGAGCGGGTTTCACAGCCCTCCGCGAGCTTTCCATGGTCTGGACCGATATCCCTGTTACTTTGGATCTGCGCGTCGTCGACCTCTTTCTCTCGCACCTTCGCGAGGACAGTGTGCCACCCTCCGGTCGCCAGTGGCAACTCGATGCAGACTTTGCGTTCTTCGCCTTATCAGCTCTTGCTTTCCTCCCACGGCTCCCAAGAGACACCAAATACGATGCTCAGTGTACGGCTATTCTTCGGGCGTGGCCGGGCATCAACAAGTGGTCTCAGTACATCTACGACGCCCACATTTCCTCCCCGCCAGATAGACAACGCATGTTCTTGGACGGACTTATCAAGGTCTTCTTTAGTTTCAGCGAGGTCGATACCTTTTCTACACCCATGGTCGATACTCCCGGGTGTCTGGAACTTCTCACGAAGCTCTGGACTCTGGACGACGTGCCTGTAGCGTCCCGCTCCGCGGCATCGAGTATCGGCGTGGCCCTGACGCTGGCGTCCCTTCTCAAAACCTTCGCCTGCCGCGGAAGCACGGATCCGGACATCTACGACCGAGTCGTCGAGGCTGCCGGTGGGGACGCTGAATTTGTCATCCAATTGTGCTTGGGTCGAGTCAAGAAATGCACCAAGAACCTCGATACCCACGGCGGGCCGTACAATTTGGCGGCGCAAATCGACGTCTTGACTCATTTGTGCATGCTGAATGTCCACCCTCTACGCAAGGCTCTATATGCAGGAGATGGAATCCCGCTCGTCACCAGCGCCTTTGTGGCGCTTTCGCTCATCCTCTCTCGGGATCCGACCGAAGAGGCGGTGACCTTGCTGGATTTGTTCATAATCTTCTTCTCGATCTACATGGCCGGCGATTCAGACTACCTGTCCGTCATACACGCAGCCAAAGCCGGCTTTTTGCTCGCCTTCCTCGATTGCAGCGCCGCATTCCCGCGGATGTCTCAGGCAACCATCGACAGGGTACTCGCCATTGTACACGACATCCTCCCTCCCTATACGGTGTATCGCTCATTCCTCGAAGCCACCACTCCGTTCGTGGAGAAGTTGGACGAACCGCATTACGCGCGGCTTTTCGCCGTACCCATGACCCAGGCCGCTTTTGCGCCCTTCTTTTCACAGCGGGTGAAGCGTCTCCCCGCGCTCTTATGTGAAATCGAGATCAAGAACGAGGGCTCTCCTCGCAGATGTGATAATATGAAGGTGCATGTCAATCTTCGATGTCCCTCGGGACGTTGACTGACCACAATTCCTAGTGCCACCATCTCGATGCAAAGAACAAATTCAAGATTTGCAACGGTTGTCGATCAATGTATTACTGCTCACCGGAGTGCCAGAAACTCGACTGGAAGGCCACCCATCGCAACCTCTGCAAGAGTCTGAACACCGATCGTTCGCGTGCGTATTTTCGTATTTGGAATTCAATCCCTTCTGCGCCTGATTCAATAAACAGGTTATCTTGCCAAGAATCGTCCCAAGAGCGATGCCGACAGTCTGCAAGGTTTCGTTCAATGGACTACCGACGTCAACTTTGCCGCTTTCCACGAGATAGTGGAGCGCAATTTTCCGAACATACCGCACGAGTACCTGATGCCGTGTATCGACTTTACTCGCGTGCCGGAAACGTTTAGCGTCAAGAACATTGCTGTGCCTGGCGTGGCTCTTGCGACAGACGGGGATAACCACTTTGAGGAGGGGGAAGATTCGAGATGGGAGGAGGAGTTGAGGGTGATTGTAGACAAGTTTCATCAGGTCGGGATGACGACTGTGCAGAGTTTGAGGAGGACTGGGACGACGGTCGAGTTGATGTGGACTCCGATCGAGAGGCGAAATTTTTGGACTGACAAGAGCACGGAGTAGATTAACTAAGGACTCTTCATTACGTTCTTCCATTGTTTTCTGAGACGTTTGAACTTGACCCACCAACTTGAACTTATCGAAACCGAAAATGTTAATTAGCGTCACGAACATTGCTGCGCCTGGCGTGGCTCTCGGGAGAGATGGAGATACCCACTTCTTCGATGAGGAAGAAGATTCAAGATGGGAGGAGGACTTGAGAGTCATCAAATGACCTGTGCAGAGTTTGAGGAGCACTGGGACGACGGTCGAACTGATGTGGACTTCGATCGAGAGGCGGAGTTTCTGGACTGACAAACAGCTGACAAGACGGTGGAGTAAATCAACTACGGACTCTTCATTCCCTGCTTCGATTTTTTTCCCCGCGAAGTTCGAACTTGAGGTTCTCACCAACTTTAAACTTATCGAAACCGAGCTCTAGTCTCTTTGTGACCTCCGGATCATTCAACATCAGCCGATCGGCATATTCAGAACACACACGTTGCACAGCCCTATTACATAACTCTTTTTGTCTTTGTCTGCCAACCACCACCACGATGGCAGCCAACGCGCAACACCACCAACAGCTCCTGAACAAAATCAGTGCCACACCAGCCAAGGTACTTGTGTTCTTTTGCTACCCAGCCCACCGAGACAATTCTGACCGGCGACTTTGTCAGTACATCGCGATGGCGCGCCAGCAGAATGGTCCAGGCTACACTGCGATCTACGAGCTTGCTGCAGTCTGGGCCCACGTTCCTCAGACCATCGAACTGGGCGTCGTCGAGGTCTTTCTCTCCCACCTCCGAGAGGAGAACGTGCCCCGCTATACACGCGGGCGTCCTCGCAAGTGGGACATTGACGCCGACTTTGCACACATGTCCATCCTGGGATTCAGTGCGATGAACGATCTCCTCGATGATCCTCAATTTGCCGAGTCCCATGGTCAGGCAGTTTTCCGCGCGTGGCCAGGCATAATCAAGTGGTGCCGATACATCTACGACGCCCAATCTGGCGGGAGCAGAGGCACGGTCCTCGACGTTGTGGTCAAGTTCTTTTACCTCGCCTCCCGGTTCAACATATACCTCAAGGCCATGATCAACACTCCCGGCTGCGTGGAACTGCTCACCAAGTTGTGGATGGAGGAAAAGATCGTGGCTGGATCGATCATGCTGGGGCCAATCTCGACGGAAACACTCTCCATGGTCCTCAAAATCGCTGGAATTATCGAGACAGGCGGTACCCGTGACCGGGTTCTCCAAGCTGCGGGAGACGCCCACGATGTTGTTCAGTTGGCGCTGGGGCGGGTCAAAAAGGCTATCAAGGGGATGGACACGGAGATCGGTGCCCTTGGCTTGTCCTGGCACATCGATCTCATTCTCCAGTTCTGCCACTCCCCCAACGATGCCCTCGGCCGCGCCTTTTTCGACTCGGTGGACATGTCCGTCATGACCACCGCCTTTGTCGCTTTGTCGCGTCGCATCACGCCCAACGCTCCGCAACACCTCATCACGCTGCTCGTCTCGTGCATCAAGTTCTTTGCGCACTTCTTCGAATGCGACACCTATCTGCATGCTGTGAGATCAGTCAAGGGCGGATTCCTCCTCGCTTTCCTCGACTGCAGCCCCGCCTTCCCACTCATCCCCGAGTCGAGCGACGCCGATTTGGCGTTGGATATCGTGCGCAAGGTCCTCCCGCCGTACCTCGTATTCCGCTCCTTCGCCGAAGCTGCGGCTCATTCCATGGTGGGATCCCGCGAGATACCGCAGTACGCGCAGCACGCGGGCCAGCCTACCATCAAAGAGGCGCTGGGACCGCTCCTCGGTTTCATGGGCGAGCGCATGAAAGCGCTCACGCAGGAGTACCGTATTCACCACGCCGGATCGCCGCAACGTTGCGAAAATATGCAGGTTTGTGATCCTACGAGTCTTATTACATTGGATCGACTCACAATTCATTTATAGTGCCGGCACCTCGATGTGAAACGAAACTTCAAGAAGTGCAACGGTTGTCTCAAGGTTTATTACTGCTCGCCCGAATGCCAAAAGGTCGACTGGAAGGCACACCACAGGCGGATTTGCCAAGACCGGAACCAGCAACGCATAGGTATGTGTCTGTGTCTTGAATATTTGAATCTCCACTTAACACAAGCACAACCACTAGTCGACCAACATCGAAACCGCCCCAAAAACGACTCACTAAGCCTACACTGCTTCGCCAACTGGGCCGCCGACGTCCACTTCGCCTACTTCCATCTCATCGCCGAAAGTAGCCATCCCAACACGCCGCACGAGAACCTAATGCCCTGCATCGACTACCGCAGCGTGCCGGAACTCTACACCGTCAAGGACGTGACGGCGCCCGGCGCGTCGGAGCATCCTGGGGTGTATCATACGCCCGAGGACGTGAAGATTGGCGAGGCGAGGTTTTCGGCGATGATTGAGCAGTATCGTGGGACGGGGACGACGATTGTGCAGACTGTGATTAATTGTGGGTCGGAGATTGAGATTCTGTGGACGCCGTTGGATAGGAAGAATTTTTGGACGGACAAGGAGGAGTACGATGGATCGACCGATGAGTCGGATGAATCGGATGGGTCAGATGAATCGGATGGGTCGGATGAATCGGGGGAGTCGGATGAATCGGAGGAGTCGGATGAATCGGGGGGGTTAAATGACTTGGATTAGGGTCGGTTGGAATGGATGGATGGATGGATGGTGGTATTTCTGGATATACAACAACTATGTACGGAATCTCACATTGCTAAACTACGACAGAAGAGGGTTCAACCGATAAACGTACCAAGCGCATGCTAACGGGCTTGCGCGGTACGGGAGGCGCATACTCGGGCAACGTTTCGTGGTCATCCGATTCCGAAGGTGCGGCCAATGATGTATGGGTGGCCACGGCTGTGGATGTTGATGTTGAAGGAAGCGCCGACTTTTCGATAGCCACAGGGTCATCCAGCCCAGGCGGTTGTGCGAGGTCTGGATCGGGGAGGGTATATGGCAACGCCGTGTGGGTATCCTCGTCAAGCTCCTCGCTTGTAGACGTCGAAGGCAGCAACGACTTCTCGATCGCCGCCGGAGGCTCAACTCGTTCGAATTCTACATCCGGTATCGCTACCGCTGCGGGATGGATATACAGGGACGGGGCGTCGGGAAAGTTGGGCTGCGTGGGTGAATCCGACTCGTCCACGGGCATCGTAACAGCCGGAATGCTGGGTACGTGCGCGCCAGGTATAGGAGAATACGAATCGTACTCCAACTCCTTGACTTCCCCGTCGATGTCAGCGTCAAGGTCTGGGAGGAACGCTACCGCCTCGAGTTGCCGACGCCGCTGCCGACGACGACGAAGCACGAAGAAGATACCCCCGAGAAGGAGGAGCAGGAGGATGGGAACGAGCGTGCCTGTCACTGCAGCAGATGTATGGGTGGATTTACTGTGGGCTGCGAGGGATGCGGTATCCGGATGCGAGGAGGGGGAAGGAGTATGACTGAGTGAGGACGACGAAGATTTCGCCAAAGTGAGGGATTGAGAGGACGACGAGCTCCGATGTGAACTGGACGCTGACGATGAATGCAAACTGGACGAAGATTTGGGTGGGGCACTGGAACTGTGGGACTGAGTGCTCGGTGAGGGCTTGGGAACAACGACGGGCGAATTTTGCGTGGTCTCTGGAGGGGCAGCAGGGGCATCAGGAGGCTGCGCGGGAGGCTGCTGTGATTGGTGGGTACTTTTGTGCGAGTTTCCATGCGAGGAACCCGATTCTGATCCAGTGTCGACAGGCCCAGTGTCAATGGGGTCGTCTGGGTCCCCGTCGAACGGGTCCTCGGGGTCGGGGTCCTCGTCGAAAGGATCGTCGGGGTCAGGGTCCTCGTCGAAAGGATCGTCGGGGTCAGGGTCCTCGTCGAAAGGATCCTCGTCATCGGGCTCGTCGTCGAAAGGATCCTCGTCATCGGGCTCGTCATCGAACGGGTCGTCCTCGAAAGGATCCTCTTCGTCCGATTGTCTTGCAGCCTGTGATTGACGATGCACCCGACGATAGGATGGTAGTACGAGCATTCGGTGCATCTAGACTAGAGAACGACGTCAATACGGTTTTGTGTTCCTTTCAAAGAAATTCACCTGCGACGGCTTGGCAGGGAAGTAAAGAACGGCTGAAGGATCAAAAGAGTGTGGCCAATAAGAACGAAGAGAGAGCTGGTGCCCCCGCAGGCGGTGGGAGGCGGAATGAGGGAAGGAAAGGATGGATCCGTCAACACACTTTTGAAGGATGTTAGCCCCAATCAAGTTCCAGGAACAAATGGTTGATTCTGATTCGTATTCTAATTGGGTCCTCTAGAAATTAGACTGCCAGTGAGGCCTAGTGAGGAGGCTAAAGAAAGTAAAGCGGGAGTCCATCCGTCTTGATGCGAAGCGTCCTCGGTCGATGTAAGATGCTATCTGCGAGTGGAGGGATGATAGTAGCCCGGCTCCGAGAAGGGATACCGCGCGGGGAGTGGAGACATGGGAGCATGAAGCTTTGAAGAGCGACGAGCATATAGAGAATCGACAGAGTGAATCGGCCGATACGGAGCGCCTGGACTGCCGTCGCCACGCTGCAGAGACTGTTGACTGTTAATGGACCAGTGGAACGAGAACTTGATCCAAAGGGTCAGATCGGGAGGAGACCAGGATGCTTCCCCACCTCCCTGAGAGAGGAGTCCGGCAAGAATTCCCCCATAGAGCTCGGATGGCGCCATGAGTGGCAGGATTGTGGTCTGAGCGTGAGCGGAACAACGACAAGGAGGGTGAGGCGTGCAGATGAGAGTAATTGAAGAGAATGGGAACCCTAACCCTATACAGTAAGCATCAACTGCTGGGTTCGGTATGGAGGCCCGGAGCACCGCGCTTTGAAACGCAATGATAACCGATGCATGCCGCTGTCAACGAGCGTTCCGAAGTAGGACCCCGTACACTCCTGACTTTCCGCCTCACACGTGCCGCTCGATATGGGAATTTGATGGGGGCAGTGCGAGGCGGTGCTCTCGGCCATCCTTTCGGCCGTCAATGGTCTGTTTGTGGCACACAAACACCCTGTCAGTCGTTCTCACCACCATCCTCCCTCGATGCTTCCCTGCTCATCGCTACCCCGCCGCCCGTCGCAGCCGCTCGCTTTTGCTGTACCCTACCAGCTTCGCGTCATGTCCTCTTCCTCGAGTGCGCGAGGCCAACTTTCGCTCCACCTGCCCTTGGGCCTTCACCAAGGGCCGTATTACGCCCACGCCCGTCGTATGGTGCTCATAACCCGTTTGCAACACACATCTTCCGCACACCCACACCGGCGTGACGCTACACCCGCCCAAAACACACGATAACTCGGGCTCTTGACTGCACCGTGCGCCACCACTCGCCTGCACGCCCGCCCAGTCACTCGTCACACCTCGCCGAATCGTTCCCCCGCGGATTTCGTCACACACCCTCACCCTGTTCATTCCTACTCGCTGCGCCGACATTTGCTCGGGAAGCGGAGGCGGGCTGCGTGAGGCGCTCACGCCGTGTCAATGTATGTCATGCCAATCTCGCTTCACACGCTTGCTCGTCCGCACGCCGGGCTCGCTCGTCCATACACACACACCCACGCCATCTCCTACCCTTCGTCCACGCTCCCTATTCGACCGCCGACCGGCCAGGGCCCAGTACGCTCGCACAGCGGTGGTTGTTTTAGCTTACCACATAGTTATTGGTGTATCTATGATGTTATCAATGTATTTCAGTCCGTCCTCTGTCTTGTAAATTGCTGTAAATTGCTTTGGCGAGTAATTGTGCTGCCTGTGGCAAGCCTGTGGACTTAGTGATTTATATTTTCTTGCCGTTTGATCTGATCACCTCCAGCTGTTGCCGACTTGTTGCCGATCATGCACAGCCAAGCACTGCCCCCATCAAATTGCCATATCGAGCGGCACGTGTGAGGCGGAAAGTATGCAAGTGACCCCGTAACCACCGGCATATTCTGCCGTATTCGAACATTGATTTGACATGTGGCACCGCGCCGACTCTGATGAATAGCAAACAGTACAGCCTGATCAAACTACCAATTCATGTGCATTATGTAATGATGTCCTCGGGCCCTCTTCATCATCAAACCAGACAAATACTTCCTCCTCCTCAGCATTCACCTTGTCCTGCATCGTAAAGCCCCATTGCACCTCAATGTCCACAGGCTCTCCCAGCCAACTCCGAGCAGATGTGTTGCGTACTCCCATTCAGGATCCGACACTTTGTTAACGGACCCGCAAATCATGACCTCTTCTTCGTATGTCCACCACATGTTGATGAGATTCCCACTGAGATGCATTCAGTGAACTATTCATTGAGGGTGTAACCTATTTGGCGGCGGAATGTGGGTAGCCTATTTGCAAACTTTGAGCAACAAGTATTGTGATTTTTTCCACCTTGCTCCCTTCTACCCCACAGTACGTGGTTGATTTCCGAAACCTACCTCTCTATGTATGCGCCCGCCGCCAATATGCCCTCAATATGAATATGCCAAGTATGCTTGAAGTATGCCGTTGATTCAACATGTTCACAAGCATGTCGTGAGTCGGATGGATAGCTTGTTCAATATCTCGAGGAGATCCTGGGATGCACTCCAACGAGCTTGAGGAAGAATATGAGGGCATGGACTATTCAAGCAGTCGCGCACACCAGTCATATTGAATGGAGTTCCAAAACATTAAGTCCGAGGGGAAATCCGAAAATGTCATCATAGTATGGAAGGTCTAACACTCAAGCTGATGTGATGGACGTCGCTTGACGATTTTGGCAATTTCACCCGGCTGCCGCTCGCTTACCATGTGATTGGCATCGGGGTGCCGATCGTCCCGCTGCTCAGCCGATCTCCAGCCGAATGCGTTCCCCGTTCTCATTTGCAACCTCTACCCACTACATAATCCGATTTTGTGGCCGCGCCAGACACCACCTTCTCGTCAAGTTCGGCATCTTCCAAGTTATGCAACTGGTAGCCTCCTCGCTCCATCAAGATTCAACGTACGTTTCTCGTGAGTCTTTGCCAGCCTGATTCATGGCAGTCTTCAGTGCAGTTTCCATACATCACCATACAGCTCGTGCAGGCCACGTTCGTCGTTTCATGACTCTCTACTGCAATTATCTCAATTTCCCGTCCAGCCTGTGGGTACCCGATGTCGAACCGCGAGTTGACCCGGCCCGACCGCAAGTCAGATACTTGAGCTTCAGCCATTTTGTTGAATCTTTTGTGAGTCATTGGATTGTCGGTCCCAGCTATAGAAATGCATCAATTCGAGGCAATCTGACGAGGGTTTCAAGCAGCCAAATCTCGTCTGGGAGTGAATTGCGGCACTCGCGTGTGCGAGTCTGCGTTGAGAGAGTCTGAGACTTGTTTCAATCGTGGACAATCCCTACGTCACCAAATTGCGGACATGCTTCGACGCGACACTGTACCGCGAAAAGAAATGAATATACAGGCAGGGAGAAATCGAAGCAATAACGCACCGAGCCGGCGAGCCCCAGAAAAGCCTGCAGACCATCTCCAGTGTCCCGAGGCTCGGCTTTGGTTGGCACCTGTTGCTGAGAACATGTACAGATGAAGCCGGCGGTGGTCCGCGGTACACGTTATTAGAAGTCGTAGTTGAGCAGAAAAACCCCAGGAGGTTGGTTCAACTTCGTGAGCTATTTGAGTCGGAATTGACATCATTTCCAAGCAAGTTGACTCGGACGCGAGTGAATTCGAAGCTGGGGTTGAAAGTGTGGACTCGTTGTTTTATGTTTACGCGATGCGGTCTGCTATCGTGTCTTCTGTACGCAGCATGTTTGTTGCCGGCTGTCCATCGGCACAATCGGCTGAGTGGTCAGACACTGATGCGAATCAAACCGTAAGCGAGCGGCAGCCGGGTGAAATTGCCAAAATCGTCAAGCGACGTCCATCACATCAGCTTGAGTGTTAGACCTTCCATATCATAGCATGTGTGGAGAGTCGGCACGTCCGTAAATCAACTGACCTAGCATCAAATCACTGTTTGAATATGGGAGAATATGCCGGTGGTTACGGGGTCCTACTTCGGAACGCTCGTTGACAGCGGCTATCATGGATTATCATCGTGTTTCAAAGCGCGGTGCTCCAGGCCTCCATAGTTCGGCTGAGTAACCGGCTTCGTCTCAGCTTGAGCCGGCCCGAGCTTCGACCCGAACGACAGCCATACATCTGTGAACCTTGTGCTTCCCTAGGGCTCGGTATGCGTTGGAACGCGTCTACACCATGTACACTGGCTTGGTTCCATCAGTTGTGGAAGCTCCCGTTCGATTCGGGCCGAGCCTTTCCACATGAACGGCCACCCAATTTTTTTGGCCCAGGCACAAAGTTCAAACTTCTCTGTACGATGGCAATTTAGATTATATAGTACAATCAAGATGTCTGCTGGGAACACGTCTGCACCACGTATCGAAGCGGTGCTTGTATCATTTGTGGAAGTACCCGTTCCGAGCTTCAACGACTCCTCAATGTTTGGCTACGGCACAAAGGTTCAAACTCCCAGCAAGCTGGATAGTACGATCAAGATGTCTGCGGACTCATGCAGCGACTGGCCCGCAAAGGTATAGATTTCCCTGCTTTTCTTTGTCCTTTACATGGGCTTGGTATGCGTTGGAACGCGTCTGCAGTGTATGAAAAGGAATGTTCTTTCAGTTGTGGAAGCTCCCGTTCGATTCGGGCCGAGCCAGTATTGCGGGCCATTTCTGCCATTACTCGATTTTTTGGGCCACGGCACAAAGTTCTAACTCCCAGCAAGTTAGATTGTACAATCATGATGTCTGCCGACCCCTGGAGCGACGGCTGCACAAAAAGGTACATATTTCACTGCTTTTGCTGCTCTTTCACATGGGCTCGGTATGCGTTGGAACGCGTCTGCACTATATCGACATTGGGTTTTGCATCATTCGTTGAAGTACCTGTTCGATTCGGGGCCGAGCCTGTTCTCTTCAGCCAGTGTTCAATTTTTGGCCACGGCACGAAGTTCAAAATCCCAGCAAGTTAGATTGTACAATCATGATGTCTGCCGACTCCTGGAGCGACGAGCTCGCAAAGGGACACACTTTCCGCTTCTCCTGCTCTTTCATATGGGCTCGGTATGCGTTGGAACGCGTCTGCACCATATCGACATTGGGTTTTGCATCATTCGTTGAAGTACCTGTTCGATTCGGGGCCGAGCCTGTTCTCTTCAGCCAGTGTTCAATTTTTGGCCACAGCACGCAGTTCAAAATCCCAGCAAGTTAGATTGTACAATCATGATGTCTGCCGACTCCTGGAGCGACGGCTGCACAAAGGTGCACATTTCACTGCTTTTCCTTCTGTTTTACACGGGCTTGGTATGCGTTGGAACGCGTCTGCACTACATTGACGTTGGGTTTTCCATCATTCGTTGAAGTACCTGTTCGATTCGGGGCCGAGCCTGTTCTCTTCAGCCAGTGTTCAATTTTCGGCCACGGCACGAAGTTCAAACCCATTCTGTACGAATTGCAAGTTAGATAAGTAGTGCAATCAAAATGCGTGCTGACTCCTGGAGCGACGTGCCACATTTCCTGCTTTTCCTGCTCTTTCACATGGACTTGGTATGCGTTGGAACGCGTCTGCACCATGTATACTGGTTTTGGACTGCTCTCATTCGCAGAAGTTCCCGCTCGACTCGGGGCCGAGCCTTATCTTCCTCGTGCAATTTTTTTTGTCATGGGCCCATGGCGCAAACTCCCAATCCGTACGAACAAATTAGGTGGTATAATCATAATGTCTCTGCTGGCTACCATTACTCGAGTGTTCAGCGCTGTACAGGCACACGCGGCAACGGACGCGCATATTCAGGCAGCGGTTCATCCGATTCCACACTTTTGAACGACGGCGCGGGCGAGTGCGCCACAGCTGTAGGTGTCGAGGGCATTGGCGAATACTTGCCGACACTCATCCACGGTGGTCGTGTTAGCGCCTGAGAAGGATAGCGATAAAGTGACGCGCTGTCCCAGGTGGTCCTGGAAGAACTGGGTTCCGTAGTGGGGGAAAAGTTGACCCAGGGCGTCGCGATCGCGTTAGGGATGGGTACGTGTACGCCCGGGAACTTGTGCCATTTTGAGACGTGCTCCAACTCCTGTGTATCTGCACCTGGGCTGGGCTCACCAGCGTAAAGCTGGCGACGTTGTCGACGCCGACGAAGCGCGAGGAGCACGCCCGCGAGAACGAGCAGAAAAAGGACGGGAATGACGATTCCCACCACCCAGGCGGTTTGATGTGACACCCTGCGGGATGCAAAGGATGCCGCCGACGTAGGTTCCAAGGCCGAGGAGGATGAGGTGATTAGGGCGAGCGACGACGAGAAACTGCCGGAGGCAATCTCAGATGAGAACAAGCCGGAGTGGAAGTTGGAAACTGACGACGTCGTAAAAGTGGATGATGTTCTGCTCGGGGCGTTGGTATTAATGGAGGATACGGAGCTGGAACTTGAGAACTGTGTGACCGTTGGCGCCAAAGGCGGCGGTACAGGGATGGGCGGATTTTCACTGGTGGTGACGGTGCAGCAGCAGGGAGCTGCGCAGAATTCGGTGAGCCTTTAGGCGGCGGAGGAGGAGGCTGTCCGGGAGGAGGGGGAGGACGGCCTGGCGGTACGGGTGGTACGGGAGGAGAGCCCGGCGGAGGGCCAGGTGGCACTGGTCCTTGTCCAGGAGGCCCAGGTGGAGGGGGAGCGCGGTGAAAGAGCCGTGGACCCTCAGAATCCCCTCGGTTAGCGGGAGATGACTCTGAGTCAACGCCACGAGCCCGTGGAAAGTACGATGTGGCTATCATCTGGAGAGACGCTAGAAACCCACGTCATATGCGAATTCCTGCATATTCGATCATACACACCTCGTGGAAACACGCAAAGGGAAAGACGACTCTTTCAAAGAGTGGTAGTGTGGACAACGTCGAGTTGGACACTGAGGGGGCGACAGCGGGGGAGGCAAGAGAGAGGAACGATACGTCGACGGCGTCAGGGCGTTCTAGGTATCATACATCATGACTCCTCCCGACGGGAACCATGGAACTCCAGGGACGAACGGCAGATTCTGATGTAGGAGAGAGCAGGCTGGGAAAGGACTTTTTCTGGGGCGGAAGCTTCGACGGGTCGGGACCAGAGCATCGTCTCGGTATGGCAGTACAACAGATTCGCACGGCCATGTACTCGGGTGGAGCTCCATTGCAAGGCTGCAGGCGGTATTGCAGAAGTCGGAAGGCTCGCATTTCCGGAATAACAGAGTGAGGACACCGAGCTAGAAAGCAAGAAGATTGGGCGGAGAGGATGAAAGCTACGATGAGTGGGCTTCCAAAAATGCGACGCGGGCGTTGTGTGGGCGAAGAGGCCAAGAAAAGGTAACCCTAACCCTAATCCTGACGCGTCACTCGCGATGGACATCACCCGGATTCCGGATCAAAGCCGATGCATTGCCGCTAGGCTTAAACAGCGCCGGCTGCGTCTCGGCCTGAGCAGGCTTTGACCCGGGTCCCCGGTTGAGCTTTGAATTGCGTTGTGCTGCGGCTTGCGAAAGTTGAATTGACAATTATACAAGCATCAGCTTCAAAATTGCAAATCAACTTCATCCTTTGCTCTTTAAGTTTCCTTGCATGTAGGCTTGGTTGCGGTTGGACCGCGTCTGCACCACGTTCTGAATTGCTGTAGATGCTTGTCGTGGAAGTTCCCGTTCGATTCGGGGCCAAGCCTTGGGTCCACTTCATGTACCTTTTTTCGTTGTTGTCCCCCCTGTTCTCAGAGACAACGGAGGAGAAACGTAATGGCTTTAGATTAGAATATACGGACAATCCCACCATATGCATCTGCGCCTCCCTACTAGGCCTCCACCATCAGCCTCAAAATCAGCCTACGTCCTTTACTTTTTTGCCCTCTTGCGTATGGGCTTGGTTGCGCCTCTGCTTGGCATCTGCACTCTGTGATATTTGATCCAGCCATGATAGCCATTGATGTTCCCGTTCGATTCGGGGCCGACCCTTCCACGAATTCGCCGAAAAACATCCTTTTCTAATGTCCCTTTCTCGTTTTTGCCCGGTTTTTCGCACAGACTATGGAGGATAGACGGAACCGCGGGATGACTTATTCACAAAAAGGATCTTACATGTCACCGACGCCCTCGAAGGCTCGAACAAGCAAATTGACTCGGTCGGAGGAAAATGTTGTACAGTACATCACTGCTCGTTCTGGCGGGCTGGTACGATATATACATACTACCATCGACCTGACGGACCCACATTGCTTGCCATTCTCTGTGTTCTCCCTTATGTATGAGCTTGATTGCGGTTGGACCGCCTCCACACAGACTCCGCTTTGAATCGGTGACTTGTCGTGGAGCTTCCCGTTCGATTTGGGGCCGAGCCATGACCTGCACCCCTCAGCTTTTTGGTTTTCCCTTCTTGTTCTGACTTCTCAGACAACAGGTGATGCAGAGAACAGCCGAACGGCATTGGTATACACTCGTACAAAGGATCTTACACCGACCCCCTCGGACAAACGAATTGACTCGGTCGGAGGAAAATAGCAAACACCCTTACTATAGCCCACATTGTTTGCTTTTCTGCCTTTTGCATACAGGCTTGGCTGCGGTTGGACCCGCCTCTGCACTCTGTAGTGTCGACTCGCCCAATATATAGTCGTAGAAGTTCCCGTTCGATTCGGGGCCGAGCCATTTCCAATAATTTCCTGTCTTTCTTTTGCCTGCTCGGCGCCTCTTGTTCGTTTTTTCACGACTTTTCTCACAGACCACGGAGGAGAGACGGAACAGCGGTATGGTATTGGTATACACTCGTACAAAGGATTTCACACTGACCCTCAAACCAACACATTGACTCGGTCGCAGGAAAGTGTACATTGCCCAGCATCACCGAGTCAGCCTGCCACCATCAGGCACTCGAGGCAGCGGGCGCGCATACCCAGGTAGCGTTTCCTCGCTTCCCAACGTATGGAACGAAGGCGCCGGTTCTGCGGGACACCCAGATGACGCTGCAGCTGCTGGTACAGGCGGCAACGGCGACTCTTCGTCGCCGTCAGAAAACTCCCCTGGGCATGACTTCTCGTCGAGATAGGATAACGAATCCGCCGTATCGCAGGTACTACCCGTAATCTCGGAGGGATATTCCTCGGTCGCGGCCGTAGGGAGGGGTGGTAAGCCTTTGGACTCCGAAATGGAGTGCGCTGCTGGGACGTCGTGCGGGATTTTTTCGAAGTCTGACGATGTGACAGCTCGGATGCGGCGGCGGCGACGAAGCACAAAGAAAATGCTCGCCAAGAGGAGGAGTACGAGGACGGGCACGAGGGCTCCCGCTATGGCTCCTGCGTGGTTGGATCGTTTGTGGAACGACGCGGACGCGGCTATTGCGGTCCCGGACGGAGAGGATTGGGACCTGGACGCTGATGGGAGGGATGATGAAATGGACAGCGCAGATGATGACGATGATTTAATCGCAGCGGTAGACCGAGAGGATGAGGATTGGTGGGATGATGCCGCTAATTGAGACGAAACCGTGTTTGTGGGGTTATCCTTAGATGGAGGCGACGAACTGGTGGTGCGTGTTGCCGTCGAAGATGGTGCTACGGGCGCTGCAGCATTGACTGCAGCAGCAGGGGTGGGCCGCGAGGCAGGCGTATCCTGTGCTGCAGCCACAGGAGTCGTCGATTTAGACTTCGCTCCAAAGCCTGTTTCCTGAAATCCGCCCTCTGGAAAGTCCCCTCCAGAGAAACCGCTGCCGCGGTCGGGGAAATCCCCTCCAGAAAAACCGCCAGAATCCCCACCAAAGCCAAAGCCTCCGAGTCGACGGAGAGCGAGCAGCGGTATGCCCGTCATGTCGACAGCGTGATGGTCGAGACCGGCGAGAAACTGCCGACTATGAGCAGCCATACAAGTTGGCAGCGAGTAAAGACAGTACCTTGGGTCAAACGAGTGTGTCTCAGCGCGAGGGAAGAGGAAGAGGCGAGCCGCAGGGAAAAGAAGAGTTTGAGCGGATTCTAATAAGGTCTGATCGGTCCACAGCGTCCCAGAATGAACCTCGCCGCATGCAAATCCACGCATGTCGTTGATTTGACAGAAATTCTCGTCAAGAATTTGTTCGGAAGTCGTGAAGCCGGGAAATTAAATTTGAACGACGACCCAAGGGTAAACCGTTGGGGTAGTGAGCTCGTTTCTTCAAGTGTGAGATGGCACTTTGTAGGTACGTTGGAACTGATTGTGTACCCGTGATTGGATTGACCTCCTTGGTGTGCTCGCGATTGGAAGATAGAATGTGTGTGGTGGGTACAAGAACATGATACCAAGATCGGAACAGAACAGATAGAACAATCTTGAGTTCGCACGTCTCTGAAGACTGCGACCCGGGCTCAGTACACAGTAAGACCTCGTTGGCCGAACAGGTCAAGTCCAAGTGAGAGACCTGTTCTGGGAGTCCTGGAGCACGAGAGTGTCGCCGAGGACGGAGGTAGGACAAGGAGCGATTCGTACTTGGAATTGATTGACAACCCCCGCGCGACCCCGAGCGTGCCCGTGTATCACCCACCAACGCCACAGGTCGATTTCAGATCGGATCTAAAACAGAATCACCGAGCAGCCAGTCCTGCGTCAAGTGAGGTTACATTCCAGCCGTCCAGCCCTGCAGTAAATCCAGGTCAGAGATTGCAGCGGAAGAATGTCATTATGTAAAGGGGTCGTCCACAGAAGAAGGAAACGCTGGCTGAGATGCAGCAGCGTCAATGGTCATTTGATAGGAGGAACAGAAAGTGCTGAGGATGACCCAGGACCATGGTGGCCGTTTCAAGAAAAGCCGTGAGCGCCAATCAAATCGCGCCATTTGTCAGCATCGGTCGCAAAAAAATAGTAGAATTCTTCAGTAAAACAAAAAGCAGAATGAACTACAAAGAAAGTTTTGGTACTAAGAAGGAAGAGAGAGAGAGAAAGAGAGAAGAAAATATGAAGCTATTCCTTCGAGCCAATCGTGCATTCGCCCCGACTGATTGATTACGTGCGATTCTCGCGCCCGCCCCAGCCCCACTACGATTCATCCATGGTCACATCCATCATAGTCAGGTCGCCCTCGCCGTTGACGTCAGCGGCGGCGGCGGCCTCTTCATCTTCAGCCTCCGCATCAGCAGGCGCAGCAGCAGCGTCCCCACCCTCGGGAACCTTGTTCGCGTTGAGGATTTGGTGCCACTTGTCCACGAGCGCTTTGGCGCGGTCCCTGAACTTGAATTCGCCGTCGCGCGGCACCTTGTGCGGCTCGAGGAGGTGGATGTGGCGCATGACCTTCCCGATCTTGGAGAACTACCAGAACATCAGCAAAGAGGTGACGTAGGCAAGAGCGGAGACGCACCGTAAGGTAGTCGATATTCATATTTTGATAGCTCTCTACCAATGTGAAGAGCGCGTCGACAGCGGGCATCTCCTACGGCACCGTCAGAGGGTCATTGGCGTAGAGTAGGGCGTGGTACGTACCTCTTCTTTGGGCAGGGACTTGTTGCTACTGAGGAACGTCTTCTGGAGCTTATGGCGCCACTCGCGGACCTTCAGCGCCTCAGGGTCGCTCTCGAGAGACGCTAAGGTAGCCCCATCAGCCCACCGACTCTGAAAACGTGTAGGGCAGACTCGCCGTTGTCCCCGCCCTTGTGCTTCTTACTGACGGGAGCCTCCTCACCGCCCTCGGCATCCCCATCCTCGCCACCCTCGTCCTCGCTCTCGACCGCAGCCTTGCTCTTCTTGGCCTTGCCGCCCTTTTTGGACTTGGCGGCGGCAGGCGCCTTGGCCTTGGCCTTGGACTTGGGTGCAGGCGAGCTCGCGCGCTTGCGCTTCTTGGTGGGCTTTTCGTCCTCGTCTTCGTCGGCCTCCGCCTCAGCTACGGTGGTCGTTAGTGCCTTGCGAGGGACGGACAGAAGAAGGAAACGCACCCTCCTCGAGCTCATCCTCGTCATCGCCTCCCTCCTCCTCTTCGTCTTCGTCCACCTTCTTGCTCTTCTTGCTCTTGCTCTTCTTGCTCTTCTTGGCCGGTGGCGGGTTTGCAGCGTGGTCCGCCTCCCAAGCTTCGGGGTCAAGGGCCTGATGCGTATGGTAAGTAACCGAGGAAGGGTAGAATGAGGCGAGAAAGCAGTGAGAGCCTGCCAAGCGCTCTACGCAGATTAGTCGTGCTCTGGCTCCAAGATCACGCATCATCTTCGCCACCAGTCACTCCTCCTCTCATCTTCGCCACGCTCCATCCCCAAGCCGAGAACAGAGTAGCAGCGCACTCAGCGTCCCGCTGCGCATGACAAGACCTGCAGTCAAGTCGACAAGACCCGTAGAGCGAGCCCCCGACTCAAAGCGTCCCCTGCCCTGCGCAGTCACAGGACGAGCCACCCGGCCCTTCACAAGCGCCGCAGGCACACCCCGTCTACGTCATCATGGCGCCCACGCCAGGTATCACAGCCAGCGACAAGCGGCAGGACGCTACCACATCCGGTCGCGGACGAGGGGCAAGACGCTAACGGCACACCCGCTCCGAGCTGCCATAGAGCAAGACATCACCGGCCTCGTCTACACGGAGCTTTGGAGACTGCAAGTCCCTGTCCTCCCCTCTCCTGGAGTAACGACTGAAGACCACACCGCCCCAAAACAAAAAACCAAGACAAGGGCAACAGACCACACACCTTCCGATAAGCCTCCAACAAATCACCACCCTTGGGCTTCTTCCCATTCGCAGGCTCGTCGACAAAGGCCTTGATCGCCGTGTGCGTGAGGCGCGTTAGTTCGCGCGGGGGGAGCCAGGCGCTGGGGAGGGAAAGTTCTTAGTAATAGGAAGTGACGGATGAGGGAGGGGGGAGGAGGGAGGGAGGGAGATGAAAGACTGGGTAGTGTAGGACGTCGGGAGGAGGGGTGGGGAGAGTAAACGTAAAGCGAAAAGTACAGTGTAAGGGAGAAGACGGGAGTGGGAGAGGGAGGGGTAGACGAAGGGGAGATGGCACTAAGGCTGCAAGAAGGTAGTCTACGAGGGCCAGGGGAGGGGAGGGAAAATATGCACGAAAAAAGTTCCTGGACGCTCTCCGAAATCCGGAGAGTGACGCCCGAGGCCGATAGGGAGTGAGGGAAGGTGGGGTGGGGAGTGACAGAGCACCGCGAGAACCATAAATGTGCTCGCAGGCGAGATATGACCAAAAATGGACGGAATAGCAAAGTAAAGGCGTGAGTAGGGAGGAAGAAGGGCGCAGGAGCGTCAAATGTGAAAGAAGAGGTTATAGGTATAGCGGGCAAGGGCGGGAGTGGCCAGGTTATTCCCGTCAAAAGAAAAGAGCAAGCGGGTGGAACAAGATGGGCAGAATGACGAAAATGTGCCATAGAAGGGGAGCTCACGGGCCCTCGGAACGAAAGGCGAGTAAGGGGTAGAGAACGGGGAAGGGTAATACAGCATGGAAAAGTGGGCAAGGGGATATGCGACGAAATGCGACGAAAATCGATGAAAAAAGAGCCACTCACTAATCTCCGGTCGGGAAAAACCTGACTGCGTGCACTACTGTCTTCTTATTCGCAGGACGCTCCTTGGCCACCATCTTGGGGACGGTGTCCGGGTCGACGACCTGAAATACAGAAGAAAAGGCATCAGAATCCGATTTTGCGAGAAAAGAGGAGGGAAAGAAAGAGAGAGTGAGAGGAGTGGGAGGCCACTAGCCTCCTAGGAGGTGCGTGGATTGAGATAGAAGTGCAATGCGTAAGGCTTCGCAAGGCCAAGTGGCGTTTGCCACGTCGCACGATGAAATAGGGCGAAATCGAGCGACGACGCCCCGATCCTCGTCCAAGCGGTCATTGGGAGGCTCCCCGGACATCCCCAGGCCTAATAAGGCCAATTGGGCAGCCACACCCACAGTCTATGGCGAGCGGGGCCGAAGACTCGGACGACGACAAAGAAAGGACGAGCACAAAGACGCCGAAAAGAGGATGGCGAGGAAGAATGGAAGGTAGGCTTCCTTGACAGGAGGGCTGCGCAGGTCTAGCCACGTCCCGTGGCGGGATCGGGAGAAATCGGGAGGCGAGCTCCATATCGACCTGGGCGCCAACGCTCGAGAGGCACGGAGCGTAGACGTATGGGGTGGGGCATCCATTTGAGCAGGTCGACAGGCGAGTCTGAGGACCAGTGCCACTCGAGCGCCCTCCATTGTGAGTCATTGGCAAAAAAGACTCGTCCGGGACCGCTGAGGAGCCCAGCACGACGAAAACGGTCGTAAAAGAAAGGAGTAGACCCGGGCTCCCCATATCGGTGGGCTACGCCGCAGTAATCGCGCTCGCTCGGCAGTGGGTGGGTCCACGCGGCAAGGGGTATGCATCCCGACAGCCCGCCCCTGCCCAGTCACGCGCGCCACCACACCATTCGTGCCTCCAGGCGTCGAGACGGGCACCAGAGCCACAAGGAGAAAGCCTCGGAGGCGAGACACCAGGACCTCGAAAGAGAAACGCGAAGACAGACAGATTGTGAGACACTGACCATGCCGGGCCACGGGGGGAAACCGCGAATCTTGCCGAGTACGACGTCACGCAGCTCGTAGACCTCGTCGCTTCCATCGTTCTTGCTGCTGCTCTTCTTTGCGCTGCCTCCACCGCTCTTTTTGGCGCTCATCCTATCGTCGTCTTGTGTGGTGTCAAATCGCGTCGGTGGGGGTTGTTGGGGGGTTGGAGTTTGTCCGCCGTAGAAGGGAGAGACCGAGACCAGGGGTGTCGAGTCCGGAGGGATGCCCAAGGACGTGAAGCGGAGATCGGTCGAAAGAGACTGATCAAATTTGCAAAACGTCACACGGTCGACGATTGTTTGGTGGCCCGTGCGCAGAACACGTGGTGCATCAGAATCAAATCAGAATCACTCGCTGTGCTCCACGGCTTGGGAAAGTCCTTCAGACAACCTTCAGAAAACCGCCGACGCGAGTCTCACAGTCGTTCTCTCTTGTCGCCCACGGAGATTCGGCGGCCAATTCCTTGCCAATTCCTAGTTTCTCTCCTTCGACTGCCATCCAACAAGATCTCTGGGCGCAATTCATTTCCAATCTCACGGGCATAACATCTTCTGCGGCGCACAGAATCTTCCAAGTTGTCCGCACCGTTTGGCTTTCGACGAGATACCGCCAAGCTCATTTCTCCCTCCGGCGTCAAGTCTTCGGCCAGATAAGCTCATTCTAGTCGGTGGTTTTTATTGCTCTTTGGTTCCCAACGGCGGCGACGTGATTGCCACCCGGTGTTCATCCAAGATACTTACAATGCAAGTATTTTGTCTTCAACCGCGGCTTGACAGGTACGTATGTCGCGATTTCTATACTTTTCCTGTTTCCAATGACGAGTCTAGCAGCGGACGGCGAGTCGAATAATGCTGGATGCACAAAGTCGAACTCGCTCGAAACGTTCATTTACCGGGCTCACTGGTACTAAGGCACGTTTATGGTGCGGTCATGCTGCAGGCCACTCAAGCCCTGCATAAATTCCCATGAAGGTGGACTTCCAGCGGTGAGATACCTTTGTAGGCCTGTATCCAGACTTGTTGACGGCTGTCCATGTTAGGTCGAAGTATCACTGTGCGAGGAATAACAGCGAGGTTCGATCCCTCCAGGCAGTATAAGTTTTGGAGAGGGATTTCTTTTTTCTTCACCGCAATCGGTATCCTCAACTCCAAATTGCTGCACCGACTGATGGGCTTGGTGGAAATCGAGTCGCTGGAAACTCGTCCCAGGCTCCCACAGAGTCCAACTCCGCAGCTATCTCATCTTCCGCTACCGTTCAAAGGCTCAATTCATTCATCCTCTTCGTAGCGAGTCTGCCCATTTTCTTCTCACCGTCGCTCAGCGCTGATTCTTTGGCCGGATAGGATCATTCAGTCGGCTTATTTCAATCGGTCGCCGAAGTAGGTACAGCTGCGTGGTGCTGCCACTCATCCAGGCTCGACCAAGGAATATTTTGGGGAAACCGTCGAGTATCTTTCAGTCAATGGCGGTATCTTGTCTTCGTTCGGGCGCCGCTCTATAGTCGCATGTTGCGATGTCTGTACTCTTCCGATGACGATTCTTCCTCGATCCGTGTCGAGCTGCTCCACCCAGTCGAGCCAAGTTGCCTCGCGCTCGAGCGGAGGGCCCAATGGATCTTTCCTCATTTGTCGAGCCAAAGTCACAGCGCTTCAGCTGGTGGGTGGACCAGACTCGATCCTGTATTCGTCCATTTACCAGTTCACTCCGACTCAGGCATGCTCAGTGTCATCTGGCCGCAGGTCGCTTGAATCTACATGCATTGTCATGAGGGTGAAGCTTTCAACGGTGAGATATAGTGCCGTATCCAGCCTTGTTGCCAATAGTTCTTCAGTCGCAAAATAACAGCTATACTTTGATTTTCAACTGCCATACAAAGTACTCCAGAATGAGCTCCAGATGCGCGTCGAGCCAATTCCTGGTGGACCAACTTTCAAACTATTTGGACAGGTCATACATGCACGAGTTGAAACCAATATTGGAATCCCTGTGCAATTTCGCTAGAAATCGGATTTCCTTTCGCTGCGCAGGGTTGAATTCTCTTAGCGTTCGAAAGGATGCTAATGGTGTGTTCAAATCATTCATGTCAGAGCCTCCAGCACCTGGGTCTTACGGCCCGCTTTAACAATACGGTGCTCATGATTCCACTAATTCGCACTGGGTCCAACTGGCAGCTGCCGGAGAGCGAGGTTCGATTCCTGCAGGCCGGGTGAATGGTGTGTTTCTCCCTTTTTCGAGAGCTGAAAGAGCCCTACTTCACTGCCGGGGTACCAGACTAACAGAAAAAGTGTGTGCAGGCGACGCTGAAAATCAAGCACAAGGCGCAGCATTTGAGGCAAGAAAACAGGACCGTTCACAATAAACGTAGCAAGGAAGAAAGCCCTGAGCCTCCAACACCTTTGGCTAACCCTGCATCGATGAGCCTGCGTGAATTGACTGCACCTGTGTTCACATCTTCTTCGTTTTTTTTTCTTGCGCAGCTCGTGGGTCAAACAAACAAAGTATTGAATCGAACCCGAAGCTAAAATAGTACACTTGATTGTTTCCAGAAGTGAGGTGTACTAAGGACTCTCTGCTGCATGGATGTGCTGATGACGCGTGAGTTGACTTAGGATTACCACTTGCGAGTGACAGCGAGGTTCGATTCCTCCATGCGGCGTGCTGGTTGTTGCGAGGTCTTTTTGTGATGTCAAAGAAGCAAAGAAGGGAACCAAGTGCAAGGAGCGCTCACGCCTGTGTAGCAAGCAGTAAGCGATGAGAAAAGCAAAAATGCGTGATCCGGGAATCGAACCCGAAGCTAAAGCAGTGTCCCCGTGATGCAGGGCCATTGTCACGGGACCGTGTGAATGGGAAGCTTCAATGTTACCTTTACACCAATCACGCTGACAAAGATATTGTTATTGAGATCACCACCGGGCTGACTCCAGCTCTAGCTTTTGATCCATAACTATATTCTAGCTACTTACTTCCCCGATTCTACACTCTCAACTTTTCCAAGCGCCACATAAACCTCCGCCAGATTGCCCATAGCACGCAGCGTCTCTGGATGGTCTTCACCCAATATGGCAGAATTCTTCTCTGCAGTGACCACAGCACAATGCCTCGCCTCTTCAAGCTCTCCCAAAGCCAAATGAATCAATGTCATGTTGGCCATTGCTTCCAGAGTGTCTGTATGAAACTCGCCAAGGTACCGCCTCTGTCTCTCCAAAACCGACATCCCAAGCTGCTTTGCCTGATCCAAATTCCCCTGTTCACGGTACGTGTTGGACAAACTGTCCATCGTGAACAACAGATCTGGATCTCCTTCTCTCAATTTCTGTTGCTTTGCGAGCACAGACTCCTGCATCTCTGCGGCTCGGGAGAGTTGACCCAGCTGTCTGTACGTATTGGAGAGATTCACAGTTGTCCAGAGCGTGTCCGGATGATCTTCTCCGCAAATTTTCTTCTGCTGTTCAAGAACACGAGCGCCAAGCTCCTCTGCCTTGCTCAACCACCTAAGATGATGATATGTCGAGGCGAGATTAGCCATCGTACGCAGGGTATCTGGATGCTCAACTCCCAGACTTTCAGTCCGCCTATCCAACAAGACGGTTTGAAGCTGTTCAGCGTTTGCATATTGACCCAGCTTATGATTTGTCCAAGAAAGGTTGCCCATGATTTCTAGAGTGTCAGAATGAGACTCTCCCAAGAGGATTGTCCGCTTCTCGAGCACTGCAGCATAAAGAGCCTCCTCCTTCCTGGGTCTCCCAGTGTGGTAATAAACCCTCGCAAATTCCAGGTGGAAATCCGGAGGTCCATGATCGGTTTCGAGTAGTGCATCAACATGAGGTAAGAGCCGCAGGCTTGCGGACTCCTTTTCAGCATCGGTAAGACCTGCAATCGACATCCCTAAAATCGTAACCATGCAAGAATGCTGCTCCGTCCGATCCAGCACAGTGCCCCGCAGCCAACTATGCACGAGAGGGTGGATCGAGAACAACCCAGTCTCCGTGCTGAAGTTGATCAAAGAATACGCTCGCAGCTCTGTTGTAGCATCTGTAAATGCCAAAGAGTCCCAAAGCTCAGACGGCCCTGAGAACTGCGACAGAAAGTCAACAGCTTTGTAGAGCTCCTCTCTGGATGGACCCGTACTCGGCCAGTTATACGCACAAGCTCCGCGGAATATCTGCTCTGAAATTCCCTGATGGTGAAGGAACGAACAGAGTTGAAGCAAATTCCGAGCCCGCGAGGACAGTTGCTTGAAACTGATTTCCCACGTCGTGTATACGGTCCAGGCATAGTCGTCATGCGATTGAGATGGTTTCTCGCTGAGAAGACGAGACCGATTTGTGGTGTAGAGTGCTAGATAACTCTTGAGGGATCCTGTTCGTGCGATGAATGCACCCGCTTGTATGATCGCCAGCGGCAGGAGCCACAGAGCCTGGAGTAAAGCATCAACTACAAACGGTCGGGTAGAATCAAATGCTTACCCTGACAATATCAAGGGCCAAATCCTTATTTCCGGGGGTAGTCTCTTGTCCTGCGCTGACAAGCAAAAGGTCCACGGCATCTGTTTCTTCGAGATCCGAGACAAGACAAGACGAGCTCGCATAGGTGGAGAGACCCGGATTCCGGGATGTGATCAAGATGTTCCCGTGGTTGCACCGAGGGAAGAAAGCATTCAAGTTAATCGTCGGATCATCTGCGTTGTCGAAGAATAAGAGCCAGGACCCGGGTTTGGTGCCAAGAAGTTTGAGTGCGTCCTGCGCCGTGGTGCCACTGGCCTTTGCCGTGGCGATGTTCTCAAGACCCATCTTGATCGTGTCCGTCGTGCTAGCATCGACAAGAAACACATCCGAAAGAAATCTGGAACTGTGAATCAGATTGGATTCTCCGACATTTTAGGGCGACGTACTGAGAGGCCTCTGAGATAAATTTGAGCGCAATCTGTGTCTTGCCAGCACCGCCAAGTCCATGCAGCAGGAAAATTTTCTGATCCGTCGAGCTTTCAGAAAAGTGCGAATGAATCTTCGCCAAAAGAGTGTGTCGTCCGCGAAAGATTCTGGACGGAGGGGAACAGTTGTTGATACAGGTCGTTGCCTGCGGAACGATGGCATTGGTAACGAGCGCTGCCATTTTATGGACTTGAAAGTTGGTATCCACTGCGGCTAGAAGCTGAGAGAATCAATCAACATTCGTTTCTCGTACTTATGAATTCATACCACGAAATTCGAGCGCAACGAGCGCAATTTATTTTGATATGCAGCGATTTCTTCGGCCTTGCTGTGTACGTGGAAGAGTTCCCGTAAACGAGCGCAAAATCCTTTGGGAAGGCTCTGTGCAAGCCGAACGGCGTCAACGATTTCACACAGCGATCTGATTCAATGGTGAGGCCGAACTCGGAACTGGCAGAAAGGCACACTTGTCTAGTTCCTCGCATAAGTCCTTGAATCGGAACGCGGCGGTGTCTCCGTGGCTTGAAATCTGGTCCCGGACAATCTTGATGATATCCACAGAGTCGTGACAAAGGTCTTCGAGGTCTGCGCGATTCTGGCGTGCTTTCTGATAGCGCTTAATGTAAGATCCACGGAGGTATTAAAGCTTACCTCGACGAGCTCGAGGAGCACCACCACAGCCCCGAATGCACCTTTGATGAAAGGAAACGGTGCACATTCGGCCGCTGCTTCGATTGTCCTGGCTACCAGTAGTGCCATGGCAATCGAGTCGGTGCTGGACGAGACTCTGCGGACATGGCTTGTGGTTCTACGTGTGGAGGAAGCAGTAGTCTTCGATGCGGAGGCCGACATGGTGGAGAGAGACCTGAAGTTGACGTGGCAGATCTCAGGCACACGTTGTAACAGCGCGACTCCGAGGCGGCGTGAATACGAATAGATGGGCAGTGAGTATGTCATTTTGAGCGCCGTACTTACATAGATGATAGCAAGGCTGTATTGCATCAGATACACGGTGGTAGACAGCCCCAGACAGCAGCGACAGGCAGCGACAGACTCATAGTAGTCATACTTGTGGGCAGTGGTCATCTTGCCCGGGTTTTGTGCCCCAAAGGTTGCAATAGGAATCGCGACATGGTGGTCAGAGTCAAGAGGCTTGATCGTCCTGCCAGTGATCCGGGATCATCCGGCCGCGCTAGACGACTAGCCATTCGATCCGAATCAGCACTCTGCTTCGCCCACCACCGTCCACGGCGAGTCGTACTTGCTGGTCTCGAATAAGGTTACTGCTTCCCTCCTCCATCAAGGTGGAGTCTGGACTAAATTTGCGTTGATATGAATCGCCATCATGAGCTGGCTCACACGTCTTGTTCCTCTCCAATGTCCTCTCCTCCCAGCACGCCGACTCCTGCCTTGAACAACTCCTGGCTTTCTGAAGAACTCCTTCTCCAAATCTTGGAGCATCTGGATGACAGAGACCTCCTGCCCCTCGCTGTCATTTCCAAGCACTTCCACGACCTCGCTCTCCTCTCGTACCTCAGGCGTTACGATATAACGGAAGAGGATGTGGCCAACAATTCCTTCCCGCAGATATCCACCAGCGGCGCCTTTCCTGCGCTCTGTATTGGGCGCTTCATCACGCGTCTAGATGCACTAGACTTGCGCTTTGACGCAGGTACCACCGTGGACCGAGACCTGCGGGCACTACAAAGCCTAGCCCATCGTCTCCCACCAATTAAATCCGTGGATATGCAGTTCATTGCACGGCCCATCAGCCCAATTGAACCTTTCGACATCGAAGACCTGGTATTCACACTGCTCTCTCCGTACGGAGCCCGACCAGTGGTGACGGTGTCACCGTTCATGGTTACCATCATCCGACCACCCAGCTTCACACCGGCCAAGGGCTTACAGAGGATCATTTCCCCTCTGAAAAGAATCGTCGGCGCAAACAAAAAGCCCGCTGCCGATTCGGCGGTGATCCAGAGAGATCAATTTCGCGAAGCACGGATTCTGTTCCTGTTCCCGACAACATTGTTCGGTGCCCTCTCCACTATATCCATCCGTGCCCTCGATACCGAGGCGTCATCTGCCCTCGGGTCCCTTGTAGTATTCCGTGGGCACAGTATCGCAAACCTTCGGCTCCCCGGCTATTTCTCCTTGGCCGAGACGAGCCTTCTATTCGAGTCACTCACCCTACCACTCCTCCGTGCCGTCGAAATGGCATTTCCGGCAATACCCTATGCATCTACGGCTGGCTTCCTCTCTCGCCACCCGACTCTCGAGCGGATCACGGTTCAAGGACCGTACCACCAATCGTTCGAGCGGATCGCCCAAACACCCACAGACAACGCCAATCTCCCATCCGACGCCCTTCCGCACCTCGAGTACATGCTCGGCACCGCGCCATTCCTCGCATGGATTCTATCCCCGCGGCACGGCAATCCACTGGCGAACCTCACCACTATTGCGCTCGAACTCCACGAGCACCAGGGAAAGTGGGAGGCATACACTGCCGCGCTGCACAGTCTCTCGGCGCATCCCAATATTCAATCGCTCGCTATCCTCGTATACGAGTGGTTTCCGTGGTGCTCCGCGCCCGAGAGGCTCAAATCTGCGAAACTTCAATCTACTCCTGCGGAGCCAGAGCAGGCCGTTCACAACATCTCCGACCTGCGAGTCACATTCAAACTCCCACACTTAGCCTTCTTCGTCACGCGGGTTGTACCTCTGGCGGGCTGGGTGCGCCTGTGGCCTGCGGTGCGCGAGTTGTCGTTGTTTGTGTTTCTTCCCGAGGTGGAGACGGCTGCGGCTGTTGAGAGGGAGTGTCCTGGGATCCGGGTGACGGTTCATCATTTGAAACGTGAGTGTACTTATATCCGCGTCTATGAAATCTCATACCTACAGAATCGGACTCCACCTCTCGGTTTGACCCTCAGAGGGCGCCGTAATTATTCGTAAGCACGCATTTCCCTCATTCTTTTTGGAACTCGTATTCAAAACACGACTAGGAAAATATTGTAACTCTGGTACAATTCCACATGTCTACAAAAGTCCGTCGAGATGTAAAAAGGTCCATGAACCGTCAATTTTAGTCGATATTACGCCCGCATTGCAGCAGCAGCGTTGCCGCTACGCAAACCTCCAGCAACCCAACCTGTATCGCCTCCGTCGTGAGCTCGAGCGTCACCGTCTCCTCCCCCCGGAGTATTCGCCCATATATTTGTGGGGCGCCCAGACCGGATGAATACAACTGGAATCGATGTTGTCAACTTCTGTTCCCGAGATGGAGAGACATGAACGCACGGAAATGTATTGCCCCTCGGGAACCCACACGAACGTCCTCCCTCTCGCGCTCATCGTCCGGAAACTACACGAGTCAAGATTTCAGTAGCACATTCAACAAGACGAAACACGAACCTTTTATCTGGAGACAACGTCAACCACTTTGATGTATGTCTCTTGGACAAAATGTCGCAGATCTCGATGACGGGATGCCTCGCCCACTGGATGACGATGATGGGTTTGTTGGCGGAATTATGCACCACGGTGAATCCCGGAGACGGGGTATCAGTGTTGGACAGAAAGTACGCCTGCGCTTTGGGCCCCACGACCGTCGAGTCCAAAATCGTCGGATTGAACGTGGTGAAGCGAAAGGACATGAATGTCGGCGGCGGGCCTGGCGACGTTGGTGTGGACGCGTAAGGCAGCGCGCCGAATATCGAAGGCTGTGGTACCACCGGTGAGTTGCCAGCCGAAGATGAGGGGCCTGCGTTGGGCCAACCGCCTTGATAATAGGGGTTCCACATGCTGTAGTCGGCCACTGCTACAAGGGAAGCTGCCACCGCAAAGTTCTCTCTTAATACCCACCGGCAAGTTCAATTTGGAGATACATCGAATACGCGACGCGTGGACGTTGAATACAGTACAATTCAAGCAAGAGCCGGAGGACTAGCAGTGACTCGTCGGAGGCAAGATTAGACCCTGCAGATTCCGAATCACCATTGTCGACTGACTGGGCTATGTTGGACCTTAGTCGCATGTGAAAACCAAGGACGTATCAGTGGCGGTGGGAGGGCATCCACGTGTAGCTGCCAGTATGATTCATCGTTTTGCAGATCTTCAGCCCAACTTTAGCCGGAGAGGGCTTTTTAAGCCGTCTTTGATGATATTTCCGGCCCCGCAGTCGCCAGTTTTGTACCACCGTCGATACTGATCTGTGGTTTGAACAAACGGGCATTGTCGACCGCTGAACAGGGATTAACGAGAAAGGACAATTCTTGATTCTTCGCTCCCGGGATCTTCAGCGGCCAGTCTGATTTACTCGGATTCACCTTCCGTTCATCAATTTTGAGTATGACATTTTGCTTCCGCGGATTCTGCAGAGAAGTCGACCCCATCCGAAAGCCAGAAACCAGCAGAGCTGACAGTTCTCAGTCAGTGTTGGGCGCTCAGGGTAAGGGCTTCTTTGAAGTTTCAGCCAATTCAATTGACGTCTACCTCGAAGAATTTTAGAGATTCAGGTGAGCCCACAACATCAGTCTGAATTCAATAAATATGACTCGCATGTGGCCAATGACCTCGCGCGGGCGAGGATCACATTCATATGTGGTGTATAAAAGAAGGTCCGAAGCCTCGGGGATCCCCACAATGCTCCTCCGACGTTCGGATTTGCACACGGCTGTGCGTAACCAACCCAGAACTCAACGATCAAATATGTCGGATTGAACCATGGATCACTCTGGCCCTGCTGGGATTGTAGGACGGCTTTCCGCTCTCTCCGTCAAGTACTCCCTTTTTTGCCAGACTGCCCCGGGAACACTCCATCATTGAGCACCGGTACCAGACGATGACGCTGCGACCGAACATGAACACGGCGGTGGGCAGTGCTAATTCCCTACGGAAGGCCCGAGAACCGGGGATTGAAGAAACTGAAAGCTCTTGCCCAATTGAAAGTACTTACTAGGACTATGAACTGTGATTTCAAGCGGCGATCACAACGTTGATCGGAGCGGTTTGATCCGGACACTCTCTGACTCAGACCACCATCTGGTCGACGCCTCGGACGGGATCTTGGCCGACCGTACATGAATTGCTAGGGCACTTCCGACCCTGACTAGAACAGGTTGTGTCGCCGGCAGAAGTGGCTCAAATGCTACGTGGCTCTTGCAGAAGCACCCACCCTTTCATTTCGTCTGCGGGCATAACGGACAGAAGAGGTACCAGGCTCCTCATCTCCGACTCGCCAAGGCATCCTACTCGCATGTCCGTCATATCCGTTTCGACTCCCGCTGCCCGGCTGGCCAAGTGATACACACCACGCATTCTAACCCATCCGCGTCCTTCGAAGGGAGATACGATCCCAGATGTCCCCGTCGGCTTTCTAATCTCCGTTCAATGGGGCCATTTTGTCCTCCATTAAAACGGGCTACCAACTCTGTCGCTCCTCACTGCAAGATGCTCGCTACAAAGCTTTTCCTGCCTGTCGCATTCATTGGGTTAGCCAGTGCTAGTCCTCAGACACCAATTACCAGCGGTGCAGGTTCTGGTAGGCCATAACATTCTTCTGGTCTTTCCGGACGGCACTGAGCACATCTCGCCGCAGTATTGTATTTCACTCCGGGTTACGGAGCGTGCGGGTGGCGGAATACCAGTGATCAGGCCGTTGGGAGCGTGTCGCTAACGACCTACGAGAGTTGGCCTGGGTAAGCCGTACTCTTTCATAACTACGCGATTGAAACTCAATGCCCCCAGGGATTCCATCTGCGGCAAGAATCTAACAATCACAGACCCGGCCAACAACGAGACTGTCTGGGTCATCATTGCCGACAATTTCGTAGAGGACGACCAAGCTGGACCCCACGATGTGCAGGTGCCGAAGAAGGTGTTCCAGAAGATGGCGCCTGTGACGGCTGGAGTTATCCCGAATGCGAATTGGTCTATTTCTTGATGATACCGTGTTTGTTCCCTTGTCGTGCCAATGTTCATGAAGTACCCCTGTGTCTCTGCCTCTCCCGGAATGGACAACGTGAACCCCGAGCGACCCGGCCGCGATGAATCTCGGAAAGCCGCGTCTGATTGCAAACGTCTGCGCCACAGAGGTACGCATTACTCAGAATTTCGTCAAATCCTACTGACAAACTCGATCCAAAAAGCAAATACAGCGTCTCCTAACTCTATATTTATCGAAAATTCTCAACGGCGACAATGCTGAATATAAGGCCGCGAGCAAGGTCGGTATTTTCTCATCTTATTACCTTTTGCATTCTGCCCAACAATGTCCGACGCTTACCTCGCCACCCTCGCCACCCGCCGCACCCACCATGCGATCACAAACGCTTCGTCTATCCCCGATGAGAAGCTGGAGGTTATCATCAAGCAAGCGGTGATTCATACACCGACTGCCTTCACTACTCAGTTAGTGTTTCTTCGGCGCGTCCTAGGTGTGGAATCTTTCATTGACACGCACCAGGTCGGGCCGTGCAGTCCTCGTCACCGGTGCTGCGAACACCAAGCTGTGGAATCTCATCAGCGAATCGGCTCTCAAAGGACTGGAAGGTGCGTTTCCTTGTTCATCCTTGTCACATACTAGATGTGATTAACTTTTGTTTAGGGGAGGCAAAGGAGATTGCAATTGCCAAGCTGACGGCTTTCGGAGGAGGGTATGGCTCGGTCATGTTCTTCGAAGATCAGGCGGTCATCGACGAGGTGCGACCCTTGCCTCCTTTCCCTCCTGATGTACCGTTGGCTCACCGATCCACGATAGATTGCAGCCAAGATTCCTAAGTCAGCCCTCGTATTCCATTCATCGCCTCAAGCCAACTGACTTGATATTCAGATATGCTTCGCACTATTCCGTCTGGAGGTGAGCAAATTTAGTCCATGATCCTGACAGGCACCAGACTAACCCGAGCCGGCAGCACCAACTCCGCGGGCATGCTCCACATCGCCGTCTGGACCGCCTTCGCCCTGGAGGGACTCGGTGCGAGCCTCCAGCACAGCGGTGCCTACTCGGACGAGCTCATGCGCAATATTCACAAGACGTTCGACCTCCCGTCGACGTGGATTTCCACGGCCATCATGCCGTTCGGGATTCCGGCCGGGGTGCCTGCGGCAAAGACGTTCCTTCCCATCGAGGACCGAGTCAAGACTTGCAGCGACTAGAAAGGAATACATACGAGTAGATGCAACATATATGTAGATGTCGAATGCTCCGGATTAACCGAGAGGGTAATGAACGCGAGCACGCATGGTAGGGGGTCAAGTACAAAGTCTGTCTGCTCGACAGGAAGTCGAGACTCGCAGCTGACGAAACGAAGACCAAATTGGATTCAACTATTAGCTTGGACAGTGGACACAAATAATTTACTCGACTGTACCCTCATAGCAAGAAAAGAAAGACACGACATTGTTGGTTTACTTCGCCGCAACCCTTCAAAGACTGGTGATAGACACCGGAACACCCTGAGCGGGGCGTGGCGGGTTTCCACCGTCACCAATCATGATTTGGACACCCTCGCTCCAGACACCATCGGCGACGACGTAGATCCAACCGGGGCCGGGAGCGTAGATGTTGCCGTTGGGGGGAGCAGTGATGGTGAGAGTGTTGCCCGAGAGGGTGTGCTCAAGGAAAACGAGACGCGAGCCGGCGTGCCATCCGTGAGTGATGAAGCCCATGTCCATCAACGAGACTGTACGTTGTAAGTGAAAGAGCAAAGAATGAGCGGGGATCAAGCGTACCCTGGAGTTCACCGGCAGCAAGGCTGGCAGGGATAGTGACCGTAATCGTACCCTGAGCGTTGAAAGCCAGCTGAGAAGGAGACTTCGAGATGACTGGGCGGGGCGAGTTGTTGGTGATGAAGTCAGGGCTGAGGTACTCGACGCGGTACTCCGAGGGGAAGGAAAGGTTGTTGGGATTGTTGTCAGCAGTGAGGACGAAGGGGTGGGGGTTGGATGCTGCAACCATAATGTTTCTATGCAATGTCAATGACGACCACAAGATGAAAGTGTTGAACATACCCTTTGGCCGTGAACGTCGCAGCAGAGTGGTACATCCGCGGGATGGGGCTCGTGGGGATGCCGACCTGAGTGATTCTTTGCACAAAATGTGAGTAAGAAGCTCAGAGGAAATATTGCAAACGAACCTTTGACCCAACGGCAACGTGCTCTTGTACATGATACCTTGCGTCGCAGGGTTAGCCGCGTTGGTGCCGGTGGCTCCCGAATCGCCGACGGAAGGATAACCCGAGTAGCTGATTTACAATGAATATTGGCTCTTTTAGAAATTAAACCGTGGGACTTACCCAGAGTGCGCGCCGTTGAGAATGTAGATATCGCCGCTGGGCAGGATGACAGTCTCAGCCATGACTCGGGGCTGCGGCAGATGATCAATCTCCCATCCGGCAGCGACACCGGCGGCAGTCAACGTGATGCGCTGGCACTGAGCCGAAGCGACGTCGTTGACGGACATCTCCTCCAAGGTGATGGTATCGGGCTTGTTGGAACCGCCGCATGCGAGAACGGTGGGCTCGTAGAGCGGGGGAGAGTGGTAGCAACTGGGCGAATCCGTCGAAGGGGACACCAATGCGGACACCATTGGGGATCTCGGGAAGGCGCATGAGCTCAGTGTTGCTCTCGATGTCGTAGATGACAGATTGGTTGTTGGCAATGATGAGGACATTGCCAGAGGGAAGGACCATTCCACTGTATTGCAAGTTAGTGAATCAACAAGTGAGAGAAGAAGATGAAGGAAATACCGAGGGAAGAGGTTAGCTGGCAAGGTATCTTCCAAGAACTTGCTCGGGCGCACTGTTCCCTCCTCGCCCTTGCGTGGGGGGAAGAACTCGTAGTTGTTCTGGGCGATGTCCGCCCCGTTGAACGTCGTCAGGATGTCGCTGCCGCCGATGATGAAGAGACTGCCGTCAGCAATGCGCAGAGCCGTAGGGTACCAACGCGTCACGACGAGGTGGAGGGTGTCTGGATCCTCGAACACGGTGCATCCAGGGCCGGTGCCACTGGCCGAGGTGCAGGGACCAAAGAGACGGACGCCCATACGGCCGTCAGTAGCGTTCCCCCACCCGGGGATGTCGTCGACCGGTTGGCCACCGACGGCAACATGAGTGCCGTTGGAAATAAAACCGCCGCTAGCACTGTAATTCCAAAGTCAGCAACGAAGTTTTAAGAACGAATGCAACATTCACCAGAAGCTGTTTGTCTTGATTTCGAGCGGCGTCGCCGTGTTGGTGTCGAAGTGCCATAGACCGGCCCAGGCGGGCTCGCCATTGGGAAGCTTGAGGGGGTTGGTGTAGGGACGGTCGTACATCAGTGCCAGCGTCGGCGAGATGGTGATGAGCTCGAGGGGGATGATGCCAGAGTTGCCATCCTGCACAAAGGACCAGGTGTTCTGGGCCATTGCGAGGCGAACGAAGGGGAGGAGCGAGAGGAACTTGGTGGAGCGCATCTTTGGAAGGAGTGTGCTGCAAACTGTGGTGAGGAAGGACGATGAATGCATGATCCTTTTTATACCTTGGGCAAAGCAGTGTCCATCCTACAAGCGATTGGGGAAAGGCATTTGTGCCTGTCCAACATTAGCCCCAAGGATCGCTCGGTCCATACCAGGGTTCAGTTCCGCTCATCCATTCACCGGCGGTGCGAGATGCGCTTCGATGCCGCCCTTATGCGTGGGGAGAATAGCAAGTCTCCTTTTGGCGGAGACGTAAGGTGACTCCAGACTGTCCTCGCTTGACGGGAACTCGCAGTTGCTGCCCCCAGACGGTTAGCAGAGGCAGTGAATTTGGGGTTGAATGCCCCTCTTCGGAGAGCCAAGAGCAAGTCGAGAGCAAGCAAGGGACGGAGCAGAAAAGCGGCGATCAAAATAAGCCAGGTGTGATGATCACCGGATGGCGCAGGCGATCCCGGCCTCGTTACGTCTCATCGGGGTATGTATGGTCGCCGTTGAATCGTTGAATCAAGAATGAAGGGCCCAGACACAATGTGAATTGAATACAGCATTCCTTACCTACTTGCATGGGAAGAAATCTGCCCTGGCTTGCTCCATGGCTGTTCGCCATGCGACTCGGGGGGTTATCAGGCCAACGCCAAGCCATTTCACAGCATTGGATTTTATTTAGCTTCCCACCAGCCTCAGTTTGACCCGCGAACCTCCCAAAACCCTCCGTCGATCGCCGTCTGCGCGGGGTTCAAATAATACAAGCACCTAGGTAAAAATCATCTTGCGGCCTTTTCATGCAATGGAGCTCTTTAGCGACTGAATTAATTGAACGCGCAACTTGTAAAGGTGGGGAAGTGAAACAGTCCGATAATCTGGCCCTAGGTCGACCGACGTCGTCGGTGCGTAGGGCGCTCGCCGCTGATAATGATTTCCGTTGAATTTACCATGACTGTGTCGTGCTCTTGTAGGCGCGCTAATTCAACGGCGGGCGTGTATTCGATTTCGGTGTCTCCATTATTCGGCCAACCTAGTAGGCGCGCCAGTCGGATGACTAGGGTGCGCCGTATAGCCGTCGGCTGCGGTTCACTGATTGCTAGTGTGGTCGACGTCTGCGGCGAACTGTTCATTTTCTTGCCGCGTGATCTTTACCTCAGCGAGATTCGCTCACCGCCGTGATCAGTTCTTCTTACCAACCAGCCGAGGCCGATACACCTACCCGTGATTGCCGGCTGTGGTGCTCAACTGAACCAGGCAGGAACTCTCGGTTTCATGTGGGACTAGAACCAACTAACCGACCCGCAAAAGAGCAAGTCAGTCTGAACTCCGAGGATTTCATTCGTGATGGTTCAACTGTTCATAATATTTTTTTTAAAAAAGACGCCGGTGCCAACGACCGGATCATGCGTCTGCGGAGAATCGAAATCCTTTAGCAGCTCGGTCACCACCGGTCCGTACTGGATAGCTTTGTGGTCTGCAGGGCCATAACAAATACAGCTTGTCGTTGGCGCGTCGCGATGACAGCCTGCTCCACGGAAATTCAAATTTCAGACTGCGCCAGCCGACGCAGTTGAGCGACCGGTCCGTGAACCGTAAGCCGTAGACCATGTACGAGTTAAAGTGTTAGTGAGGTGACGGGTACGGTGATGCGGCCCTGAACGTTTGGGTCGGTTGCCATCGTCGCTCGACACTGAAACGGGGCAAAATTACGCATCCCTGTGCAAAAATTGGCGTGAAGCTACAGAAGGTCCGCACCGCTGGATATGTTGCTCGCGAATTTGAATTCAGAAAGTTTCGGATTGCCAACAGCGCCACGGACTGGTCCGCGACTCCGTGGCTCAGACGAAGCACTAAGACTGTGTCATAATTGGCCTCGGCGGTACCGAGAGCTAGCCTTGCCGCGGCCACTGGAACAAAATAGCTAGCACAATGGGTCACTTGACAAGACACATAAATTGTAAACACACACTACGTATGCAATCAACTTCAGGAATCTGAGACAAAAAGGACTGAAAATCTTCAACAGACGGTCACACGGGGATGAAATCTCGCCGTTCGGTCAGGAACGGCCAGCAGCGTCCTCGTCATGATGTATGTAAGTGGCCTCGGAACACCGTCAAATATCTTGGCATGCCAGCAACCCAGTCCCACGGCTACGTGAAGGAATGCGCCGTCATGCCCAGTGGAAACGCGCAGAGAATGATCGAGATCAAACGAGAATAAACTGCCGGACGGGTGTATAGCCGAGATCAAATGCGATTAAATGTGATAGCGTGCTCATCCATCGATTTCAATCTCGTTTGATCGCTCTTCTCCTCTACGTCCATCTTAGCAGCACTGTCAAGACCCGATTGCTTAATATGGTATATTACTTCGTTCACCGGGGTAGAGTTCCAAACTGATGGGGTCAGGACGACTTCAGGGCACTTAAACATGGCCATGATTTCTCCGATGGCACACTGCTTTGCAAATGCAAGCGTGTCTGCCAAAAACGGACAGCTGGGGGGAAAATACTAAGTCGACGCCAATTTGACCGCCATGAACAGGAACAAGATGCATCCATGGACGACACCAATGAGGCTACGCAGCAAGTTGAGCAGCATCGGCTTGCTACCCAACCCTCTGCCATGCGCCGTGCTGTCCCTGTTCCTCTCGATCCTCTCCGGCCTGCTATGACTCAGAAGGAATCTCGTCCGCGCAGTGACTCCGATGAGGCTACTACTCCTTTCCCCCCTGACATACATGTGCGGTACATCATATCCTTGCGCACCTCAACCTCATTTTGCTCAGAATTCTGCGATGGATGTCGATGAACCAGCTGAGATAGTGGAGAATCCTGCCGTAGGTCTATTAATGTGTTTATAAACTGTTGTTGATTTTCTCTCCCAGACCCAGGTTACCATGGCTGCCACCGAACAAGTCCGGCGGGAAATCACCGTGTTGCCACCCCTCCAGGTACAATGCAGTATTTGATTCCACCTCGGCATTCCTTCTGACGTGACACAGCTGCCTCCATTTTCTGAGGATCCCTCTCTCCAAGATCTTGGAGTGATTGAAGAACCTGAGCTTCTCGGTTCTGACAACGAAGACTTTGACCGCACCTTCACCGATGCAGTCCCGTATGTTGACTCGGACCCAGAGCCACCAGACTCTGCGTCTGATTCTGACTCTGATCAAGGTATCCGTTCATACAAAATTAATTTGAAAACCGGACTGACCATGTTGAAAGAGTCCACCAATCACAGGGCTGAACCAGCTCCTCCCGGTGTACCAACCAATGCAATCAGTTCCCTACCGGAAATACTCCCCACCACCCCTCCATCCAGTACCCCAATATTTTCACCCCGTCCCTCCTGGCGTTCTATACCGAAAGAACAAGTCAAGGTTGAGAAACTCCGCATCTCCCTTGAGTTTATCGAACTGCTCGAAACCGCCTGCAAGGCAAATAGCCAGCTCTCTGCGGAGGACAACGAGAGGCTGTGGAACCCGCCGCGGGAGGTCCTGGATCTCACTGATCCGATGCTCCGCCAAGGACTCGAAACATTTCTGGCAGGGGGCGACGGTCCAATCCCCAGAAAAGTGTTTGAAGACATTCAAGCCGGCCTCCGCCGGTGTTTTGGCCCCGGCTACAAGTTCCACTCGTTCTACGAGACGGAGAAGGCCTTGGCCAAGCTCACGGGCATCAATCCAATCGAGAGCGACATGTGCGTCAACAGCTGCATCGCGTACACAGGGCCATTTGCAGACCTTCGCAAATGTCCGTATCCGGAATGCGGCGAGCCCCGTTACGATCAAACCAAACTTTGCCACGGGATACGAGAGGCGCGTGCAAAGTTCTGGACTATTCCGATTGGGCCCTATATCCAGGCTCTTTGGCGCAACCCACAAACTGCGGAGGCGCTCAAATATTGGCGTCGGCAGTCAGAGTCCTCTTCGCGCACAGGCGCCCAAATGTTCGAGGACATCATTCACGGGGCCGATTACGAGGAGCTCGTCGAGACAGGTGTCATCAAGCCCACTGACATGGTTCTGATGTTTTCGATCGATGGAGCCCAGCTGTACGCCCACAAGGCGTCCGATTGCTGGATTTATATTTGGGTTATTCTGGACTTTGCCCCAACAATCCGTTACAAAAAGCGTTCCGTCCTACCCGGTGGCTTCGTGCCGGGCCCCAATGCACCCAAGAATGTTGACTCTTTCACATTTGTCGGCCTTCATCACCTCGCCGTCATTCAGCGAGAGGGTCTTCCGATCTGGGATTCCTCGACGGATGAACTGTTCATCTGCTTCCTTTATTTCCTTCTATCGACCGCGGACGGGCCTGGCCAGCAACATATGAGTGGCGCCAATGGCCATTCGGCGCGTATCGCCTGTCGCTTTTTTTGTGGTCTTGTCGGTCGCCACCGTTTCCAGGCGCCCCAGTACTATCCAGTCCTGTCGAAACCCACAAACTCGCTATACCATGACGAAGCACCGGACGTTGACATACTTCGGGATCTGCGCAGTTCTGTCTCGGACCCTTCCTCGGTTGCTGTATACGATTCAGCGATTGAGTATCTTCTGAAGGCCCCGAGTGTCTCGGCGTACAGAACACGGCAGACACAATGCGGCTACGGAAAGCCCAGCATACTCTCTGGTCTTCCCCGTGGTCTCGGTGCTCCCCGTTGTTTTCCAGGCGACCTCATGCACTATATTCTCAATATCGGTGATTTACTTTACCCTCTCTGGACGGGCAAGCTGGATAAAATTTACCCTCCGGACAATGCAAACACATGGCCGTGGCGCGTACTGGTTGGGGAGACGTGGACCAAGCATGGCGCTGCCGTCGCTTCATCTCACAAGTACTTCCCAGGTTCATTTGATCGTGTTCCCCGCAATCTTGCGAAAAAATCAACTCTGGTTACAAGGCCAAGGAGTGGCAGCACTGGCTATTTGGTCTTGCCCCCGCGCTACTTTATGGCATACTTCCACCGTCTTACTGGAGGAATTACTGCCGTCTCACGCATGTTGTCAGGCTTCTTCACCAGCGCAAAATTTCGGCACAAGCTCTCACTGCTGCCTACGGCATTGTTCTCAAATTCACTTATGAATTTGAAGAGCTGTATTATCAGCGGCGGGCTGAACGCCTCCATTTTGTTCGGCAAAGCATTCACACTCCCACCCACCTGATTCAAGAGGTTGAGCGCGTTGGAAATCCTATCCTGTATGCTCAGTGGACCATGGAACGGATGATTGGGAACCTCGGGCGCGAAATCCGACAACATAGCAACATGTACGCGAACCTCTCCAAGCGGGGTCTGTTTCGAGCGCAGCAAAACGCACTCCTTGCGATGGACCCGACATTTGGTGGATCCAGTTCGGCGGACGCAGCCAATGGGCCCCGTGGTTCCGTTAACGTTGGCGGTGGCTATCAACTTCGTCCAAAGATCGCAAGAACAGCAGGCGCAGTAGCTGCCGGCGACGAGGAAGCGGCGCTCAAAGCATATCTGTCATCGGCGCCGGGCCATTCATTCAACGAAGACACATATAACAAGCAGATTTTTCGTGTTGCTCGTCTTGCACTACCTGAAGGCGGCCAAGTCGCTCGGTCCCGATTCAGGGAGAATCAACGCAGCCGCATAACCAGAATGGTGAAGGTAATCTTGTCAGGATTCATTTACTTTCGTGCTTCTAATCTTGTGGATACAGATCGAATCTGAGCTCCCCGAGGGCTTCGAGATCGGAGAAGTCCTGTATTACTTCCAATACAGCGTCGGTGACGGTGAGCCAAGCACACTAGCAATGGTGTCCGTGTTTGGGATTCCGGATCGAGAGATCTTGCAGGAGTCCTTTGGAACGGTTTGGATTGCACGGCAGGGCGAGGCCGGCATCCGAGTCATCCGAGTCCAGTCCATTCAATCTGTGGTTGCAATGATTCCGTTTCCCAAGACTTGGGGGGCACCACACGAGATCGAGCAAAGGTTTGCCGGCTCGCACTTTTTATACGAGAGACTTGGGCTAGGCAGCGGGGATGGGTCGTCCGAGTAGTCTTGTATTCAAAATAAATTACTGGTTAATTCTTAAAGAATGAGTCAAACATCTCGGTAGCCTCAAGTAATTTCTCTTCCAACCAGTGAACCTTGTTCTTGCATCGCTCCAGTTCCGCCGCCAGGCCATCGCGTTCCACTGCCAAATCATTGCGTTCCGCTGCCAAGTCATCGCGTTCCCAACGTGCGTTGTCGCGTTGGTCCTGAACAGACTGCAGTCGAAGTTGGGTCTGGTAAAGCTCCAACTGGAGATCCACGTCGCCAGACTGACTGAGCGTATCGTCTTGCACGTCAGGATCGGACTGACTAAGTGTGTCGTCTTGCACATCGGCTACATGAGGAGTGAGTTGAAGAAAATTGGGAACATCGGAAGACGTACGCTCGTGCTCGCGCTTTCGTTTCATAGGTGTCTCCGATTGAAGGTGTTCGATGTACGTAGTGCACCTGGAGAATCATAGAGCCCTCTATCATATACTTGTGAATTCACAGCTGCATGGCATCGAGAGCGACTCACCTAATTATGACAGACCCATCCAACGCACTAGAACGCGGCGGCGGACGTGTCCGGGTGGGAGACCTTGCCAAATCTTCCAGCTGCTGCAACAACGGGGCTGGGTTTCGAAGCAGCCGCCTGTTAAACCGATTCCTCTCGCGCGCATCGTCTAGCCGTTGCGCGCGAGTTGCTGCGCAAGCTCTTGGAGACATGACGGACTCTCGTTCGTCGCGTTCCATTTGGTGAGCCTGAGACTGCTCGTCGACATCCGACCCCAGTGGGCTTGAGGTATCCTCCTGGTAGGTGCAATCGTCCCAGTCGTGTGGCATGTAAGTAGGAGGAGAGAAACGCGCAGAGATCAATTACGTGACTCGTACGTAACTTGAAATTTTCTTCGCTCTTTCCCTCCATGTCCTCTACTTGGGCTGGTCATTCCGGCCAGCCCCCTCTCTTTCGCTCGGGCTCTAATGGGTCCGCGTCCGGTCGTTCTTCCCCGCTTTCGTTACACCCCTTACGCTCGTTTTCCTCATCTACCGGCACCTCACGGCATTCGACCTCGTCCAGTCCTCACCCCTTCGACTTCCCATTCTCGGATGACAACGGCTCCTCTCCAAACGCATCCCACTCCGGTAGCCTTCAGCAGGTGTATAGCCCCAGCTCGGTGTGTTTCTTGTCCATAGTGGATCCTGTCGCGAATCTCATCCATGTATATCTCAGCCACTCCAATTGGGACACGCTGCGCACGGTTTGGGCGGTGGAGTACCAGTTGCGGGGCTAGCAGGGGTGCTGAATAACATTTTGCTGGAGGTCAGAGCGCTCCGTGGGGAAGTCAGGTGCGTTTCCAAGGAGGAATCTTTCCCCGTTAGCTTACTCTACCCTGCGCCCACGATGCCAAGCTGGAAACCCTTGCGACTGCGATCCAGCACGTCGGTGCCAACCCCTCCCACGCCCCATGGATCCGGAGAGCCAGCCTCGGCTACGCAACTCTTCCACGCATCACCCGTGACAGTCCCGAGCTCGCCCAGATGCAACTGCACTTTCTTGGCGTTACCAACTGGCATCGCCCACCCTCCGGAACTTCCAAGAACATCGTCGCACCTGCCGAGAAGGACAAACGAGCACGTGGCCGCCAGAACCTCGCCCAAAACCGAAACACCACCGCACTCTACATTCAGGACGGCAACGGCAACGTCATCGACGGGGACGAGCTAAGCAAGATAACGAGCGCGTTCCGTGCGAACCTCGTCGATCTCCACGCAGCAGGGATGGTCACCGACCGTGTCGACCTGCTCGGACGCGCCGCCAAGGCCGCACTCGTCTTCCAGCTCGAGGAAGACTTCCCTTATCTGGGCTACTGTGTCGACCACTGGAAAGTTAACATGCTTATCACAGCGAAGTATCGGGATTGGTCTCCCCCGGCGAAAGCGGGGACCAAGCGTGCCTCGGAGACGGAGGAGGAGGATGGGACGAGTCGCAAACGTAGACTTCCCAGTGCGTGCTTGTGCCTTCTTCCGCGTTGCTTGACTGATATGTATACCGCAGACCCTGCTGACGACGAAGCCGGCTTGATACCAATGACATCCAGCACCCCTACCCGGACGACACCACCGCAGCCACCCCTCGTCGTCGTTCAGCCGACGCCCGTTCAGCCGACGCTGCCGCCGCCCGCGATTGCTCAGACCACGGCTCCGTCACAGGACGAGCTTATGCTGCCACCACCAGTGCCCGACAGCATCCAGACGACGCTCCAGCAGCTCCCACAGACACTCCCCGCAGCCACCCCTCGCAAGAGTCTTCTGTACGTGCACGACACATTTTTTACCTTCCTGTCTCACGGGCAACTCCAGGGCCTCCGTCCGAGTATCCCCGCCGCCAGCGCCCACGGTCTTGCCCACCCCATCCGTCGAGGCTGCGGCACCAAAGACAAAAACCAAGGGCAAGCCTGCCGCGGCGCATCCGGCGCACATCACAAGCCGGTATGTCCGATGTCCTGCCTAATACAATGACTTATTTACTTTGCAGCAATATTTATCTGGCTACGTATGCCGCGGATGTTGGCGGAACGATGTCCGAATTCACCGTACACTTCGAGCCAATATCCAAATCTCCAGAGGTTCTCAAGGTACGCCCGTATCCAATCCAATCCATCCATCCATCGTTCTTATGACTGCCTCAGCCCTACGAAGCCTATGTTCAAGAGCTGGTGAGTCGCATCCCTCACGTCGTTTCTTAAGCTGACCTCCTTTCAGAAAAAAGAGAAGATCAAACGACTTCCCGACCTCGACTCTATTCGTGCTGCACTCAAGCGGCTGCAGGGCGCGGTGGAACCTGTGGGTGCGGTTGAGGTGAACGTGTAGGCGTGCGTGGGTGCCCTGTGTCCCGCCGAACGGTGCGCGGAGGCCAGGGGAAGCAGGGTGGGATCGAGTACAATACCTAGAATAGGCACTTTTTAATCGCTTTTAATCGCATTCATTCCCGGCATTTCCAAGAAATGGTCCCATATATTCCCGTTTCATAGCAGCACAAGCGGCATTGCGTGCTGCTGGCGCCCTTCCAAGTGGGAATAAACGAGAACAAGATGATAGTGGTCTTAAGCGTTCGCAATCATTCTCATTTGAAACGACAGGCCTGCTCGGCTATGGACATTTTTGTGAATAACCGGGATCGAACACGAACCAACGAGAGAGGTCGACACTTCCTCGTTTGATCTCAATTAATCTCGATCATTCTCTGCACGTTTCCACTGGGCGTCATGTTGTACAGCTCCAAAGGGTATCAGAAGTACTCGCCCATACAGGGCCCATGGGATTGGACACCCAGACAGAACGGCAAAATCCACCCGCCGCCGATATCGTTGCCTGCATCCCGCAGAGCGAAAGCAGGGACGAAGCAGTACTCGGAGGAGGGGTAGTTAGAAGCGGTCTGCGGGGCAGCTCGAGCCCGGGGAGCTCGAGGGGATTGATTAGGCGCATGCGATATCCCGGTGTCCACCAGAGGAGAACGGGGACGCAGGGACATAAATGTACGTGAATAGGCGTCTTCATACGCTTTGCGGAACTCGTACGTGAGGGAGTCAACCGCGCCGTCCTTGAGATACGAGTTCAGGCACGCCTTTTAATGAAGGGCTCGAGTTCACCCTTGGACTGTAGTTTGTTGATCTACACGTCGTGGTCGGCATCCCGCCCTCATGCAAAGACATGTACAAAAGTCGACTCACAATCATCCACGCTCAGTTATTCATGGCTCGAAAGGCAAGTCGGTGAACGCCCTGCGGAGCCCAGCCCCAGGCTTCGATGTGTTTGAAGCCTGGAACGACAACGGCTATGTCTTATCTTTATCGTTGAAGTTCCTCGCATAGCTGCGGTGGTTTCAGTTGTGCGAGTGCCAAGGAGGAGAGGAGAGCATACAGATCAATCCATAGATCCGATGCTCGTGCGCGGAAATCGCAGGCAAGAGCGCCACAACAGACGCGATACCTAAAGTGCATTCATGCAGCGCCCTGGGAATCGGATAGATCGGATGGAGAGGTGAGACGAGCAGGTCGGCCAAGATTCCCGAAGAACCTTCATCTTCATCCATCTCGAGTACATGCCCCACCTCACGCGCCTCGCAGCCCACATCCTCAGGCTCCTCGGGGAAAACTTCACCGATGGGTGCCTCACAGACCCCGTCTTCGCCAACATAACCCACCTCACGCTCTTCGACGACCTCTCCAATGCCCGGTGGCACGAGTGGCGAGACCTCCGAGCGCTGCCGGCGCTGACGCACCTCTGTTTGAACCAGGGTGGATCTTCCGACATCTTGAGCGCCATCCTCATCCACTGCAGGCAACTCAAGGTCCTCCTGAACCGGCGACATACCGGCGCATGGAGTCAGAGGCATGCAGCCCACGATCTCGTCAAAGCGATGAAATACCTCGACGACCGGCTCGTCATATTCTACACGGATTGCTTCGAGTGGCCGCATGAGTGGCAACGGAGTGTGCTGGGAAGGCCGGAGTGCATGTGGAAGCAAGCGCGGAGGTTCATTCGTGCCAAGAGAGAGCGGCGGATTGAAGGTGCGTTTACACTCTGTGTGGAATTTTCGACTCTGAGTGACCGTTACGGGTAGCTTCGGTGTATTGGATGACAAAGGACTCGGGCTTGCAGTTGTCTGATGACTCGGAGGTGTCCGATCGGGAGACGGAGCTGGTATACTCCGGTGCGTGCCTATGTTCGACGAGTCCGCGAGTGTTGACATTCTTTACAGTGCAGCGAGAGCTTGAAATCACGCGTTATTTGAACTCTGTAACCCATGAAGAGGAGGTGGACTCCCAATCTTCCGGTACGGGCTCGTTGTGTCGTTCTCTCATCTGTCGTTCAACGTCCTGTAGATAAAGACCAGGGCGAAATTGGATTCACCACCCGATCCGGATCCTCCAGCCCAGATTTCGACTCGGACGATTCCGAAGAGACAGTCGTGAACTCAGACACTGACTGCCATTTGTCGTCCGCGGTGAAGCGTACAGAAGGAAATTCCGATTCGGAATCGGATTGGGAATGGGAATGGGACTGCTGGTGCGGAATTGGAGCTGAATATGGTCGATGTGGGATCTGAAGGGGACCAATGGGCCGTTTCTAAGGTAGATTCTCGGGCGCCGCTTCATTGTATGTAGTCCACCATTCTAATTGCACAATCCTACTAGCTACACGTACCTGCTTTTAAGGGCCATTGCTTTCGCATGGCAATCCGAGTCTATGGGGAGGGCCCAAGGAGGGCCGGGAGGCCACAAGGGGAATTAATGATGGACAAGGATGTTTTGTCGTTTGTTTGGGTGGTGGAAATGCACAGGGCTTGATCTTGGCTTGATCCGTGGGTCACTGGTGCGAGGTGGTGCGAGGTGGTGCGAGGTGGCCCGGGTGCGAGGTGGTGGGTGACCGTGGGCAGCAAGCTGCAAGCATCAACGGAACTGTCACCTGCAGATGCGCGGAAGAGGTGAGCCGAGGTTGCCGAGCTGCCAACGGAACGGAACCGTCATCGGCTGTCTTACCCGATGGACCGTGGTCCCGTTCCGCGTCGGTCAAGTCAAAGTCAAGGTTCTGCCGCCTGCGACTCTCGGTGGAGATGAAAACCCAAGCCGTCGGAAAAGATACATGTTCATGGTGTCAGGGCAAATGACAAAGAGGCAGCCAAATGGAGACAGAATGCCCCAACAATTACCCGAAAGAGAAAGCATCCCAACACCGACACTGACGTCACCGACAAAAGTGCGACCCCACTCTGGCGGGAAAACGGCCGATAAGACCGAGCTTAAAAATAAAATTTTAAGACTCGGAACTTAGTCTACTAATTCCTACACACTCTTGAAGCTGCTTCTACTACACTAGACTACACTAGGTGATCACCCGGAACAGACTCTGAATATATTCGCACCCATGCCTTCGGTTCCCTGATTGAAAGGAACGTGAAAAAAGCCGCGTCTTGTTCACAAGGGCCGAAGTACCTCTCGCGGATTCGAACCACGGGCAATCAAAGGTTACACGAAGGTGGTACAGTACTACAAACTCCTTGAAGTTATGATTAGGGTCGACGTCTGCACCCAGTGAGACTCCTTTCCGTGAAATCTACGAATCTCGTGAAGGAAAGGAAGAAAAACAAAACTCGCCTCGCCCCGAAAGTATGAAGGCCCTTGGTGGACAAAAGGTGTTTTCTTGCTGCCACCACCATCATTTCCGTGACATCTTCGAAGATCTTGCAAGATTTAGCAAGATTTTCCAGTTTGTTCAAGATATTGAATGATATCGGATGATTGTTGAGTGTCCCCGGCATTATTTGACCATCATCTTGCAAGATGTTGTGAATTTTCCTCCCTCCAAGACCTTGAAAGTTTGTGCAAGTTCCACTGATTCATTTTTGAGGCCACTGATTTGCAGCGAATATTCAAAGATTTTGAAGGATTGAAAGTCAAAATATGGCTCATTGAGTCTAATAGGGATGTAAGATCTCACCAGAGTTGGTGGTGCTGTGGTGGCCGAGTTCAAGCCGCTACTGTGATCAATCATTTTATGTTGAAGGGCACAAAAGTGTGATCTATCAGTTTCCTGGCAGTCGCCGGTTCGGCCGCCAACGGATCAACAGCCTGAGTGGGTGGCAATCATAAAATCAGTGATTGCCACGTGGGAGTTGCTCCGACACTTGCCGCGTTTAACCTTCCAAGATCTTGTGACACACCACAGAATTTTTGATTCCAGTGTCAATTTTTTATCTGTTTCCGTTTGTTGTCTGACTCACAAGATCTTGCATCCTTGCAGTGCAGAAAATATCACTTGAACCCTGCTTGAAATACCACATCGTGCAAAAACTAGCAAGATATCAATGGATGTTGCAAGAGCTTGACTCAACTTTCAAACTGAGCTAAATCTTTCAAGATCTTGAAACTTTTGTTGGGATTTGAAGAAAGAACCACACATGCCTGCACAATTCCAGGTTTTGTCCACCAAGGACCCTCAAACGAAAGCCTCTCGAGCATTCGAACCACGACACACAGGTTTAAGCAGGCACAGCTTCGAGGCTGAGGCCGGAGGGTAGGTGTGTCTCCAAATGCAATGCGATTATCCTCGATGTGTACAGTTTTCTATGCGTGCTTCGTAATCATGAATCCTCCCGACCAACGTTTACTTCTTCACAACGGCGCTAACGGTGAACAAGAACCCGTCGCTGCCCTGCGACTTGGAGCTCGCAAGGAGTTGTTGGACGGAGGCATCACCGGCGAAGCCAAGCAGAGCCTCGGCGCTCTATTCAATCCGATCAGTAAATGGAACAGCAGAGAGGGACGGAAGACGTACGGCGAACTCGGCTTGGATGACGATGGTGTTGGGGGCCGGGGGGAGAGCGGCGGCGTGCTTGACCTCGACGCTCCCGAGCTTGGAAGCAAGCTCGTCGCTGGGGATGAGCTGTAACACACAGATGAGTCTGTTGTTCGAAATTTCTCTGAAAGCAGACGACTCACGAGAGTGTATTTGGCGATGGCCGCAGAGGCGGGGAGCGCGAGGAGGGTGTCGGCGAGGCCCTGGACGGTGGCGGACCAGTCGGCAGGGGAGACACCGGCGGGGGCAGTGGCGATTCCAACAGCGCGGACAGACATTGTTGTTTAGTTAGAAAGGGGTGGTAAGAGAAGTGAGGTGGTTTGGAAGAGAGTAGACGAAGGGCGGATGATAAGGATACTGGCTGAATGCTGGGAGTTTATATACGGCTCAGAGACGACTTTCCACATGCAGCCCGCAGGAGGATTGCGTCACGATTTGCATGGGTGTTCGCTCTGATGGTTGTCGTGTTGAACGTGATTCCTCAGCGGTGTTGCAATCGGTCCTGCTTCTGTTGCACTGCATCGACGCTTCCGCAACGGCCGTACTAGGTCCTTGTCAATCTCCGTCCGAATTCCCGATGCTTGCGTGATACGACGACAATAAGGCGGGCCGTCGTCGTGTCAACCCACAGTTTTCGTCGCTCCAAGCTGGATAGAAAGAAACTAGCAGATACCCGTGCTACGCACGACAGTTGTAATCAATGAGGAAGTGAAGTACGAAACGATTCAGGTCTCCCGAAAAACACAGAAAAGATATCAAATTCAGGGAAGTAAAGTAGAAAGTCGCTAGTTATGCAGACATTTTTTGAGTAATAGAAGTGCGAAGTAGATTAGCCTTTAGCTGCTTTTAGTCACTCCACCACCACGGCCGACACCGAAAGGGGAAGGGGAGCTGTTGGGTCCCGACTCGTCGTCGTCTTCATCCCGGGAGTGTTTCTTGAGGTTCGAGTAGCTGAACCTGGCCTTCTTGGAAGAAGAAGGGCCTGAAAAAAGAGTGTCAGAGAAGAGGATGTACATGAAACGCAACCTGCTCACCGGCAGAGGGAGTGCTGCCCGAAGCCATGGGAGCAGGAGTGGCAGGAGGTGTGAACGCGCCGAAGAAGGCAATGTTATCAACATCGACGACAAAGCGATCGAGAGGCGTGTCACCGTCGAGAGCGGAGGCTATATCGGTGAGAAAACCACCGAAGGAGACCATCCTCTTGACCCAGGGAACAGGTTTCTTGTTGCCACGGTACCGGTTCGGGTCGAGGCGGCCTTCGATGGGGAAGATCGACTTTTCGGTGAAGGGGGTTGCGTCGGTGGAGGCTTTTTGCTTGTCAGCGTAGGCCTGGGTGTACTGTTCCGGCTCGACGACAAACTTCAAACCCGGGGTGTCCGAAACAGTGACAACGCCGGAGGCCATGATGTACATGCGAAGGGCCAAGTTCAGAGTCTTGAACGCCTCGCTGTCGCCTGCTGCAATGAGGTGGTACTGAATGGGTTTTAAATCAGAATAACGAAGGTAATGAAAAGACGCCACACACCGACTTGATGTCCCCAACAAAATTGAACTCCGCCTGCTCAGCCTCGCTCTCAGCATAGACGGCGAGGCCATTGACCATCTTGGCGCACTGGTATTCGGGTGAGAATTCCATAAGAAAGAGAAGTGGGAAACACACCGTGGCCGTCAAGAAGTACCATCCGATGTCGGACAAATCCAGCGCGTTCTCGTGATAAATGCGCAAGGACCCGAGGGCCCTCTCGACGGTGCTGGAACCCACATAGGTGTAGGCGTCAAAGACGGTGGTGCGCGGGGAGGACTTTCGAGGGTTCTCGAGTATGGCAAGACCGACCATTTGGACGGAGGAATGAGAGGGAGTGGATGTGCTTGTGGCCATGAGTAGAGACGGTGGATGAAGGAGAGACGATGAGGAAAATTGCTGGCTCTCTGGAGCAGCTTTTTATGCGAGGAATGAGGGCGCAGGGCACCGCAGAGCACCTACCTTTTGGAAGCATCAGGCTTAACGGTTCAACCATTTACGTGAGACCCGCAGGGGATTCCTTCTAAAACAGGCAGGGCGGGCAAGGGCGGGCCAGAACAAATATCCAGATTTGGGCGTCGGGGGACGTTGCCGAAGAGGCACAGAGGGTGATTTTTGAACCCAGAGGGAAGCGATAGGCGGCATCAGGTGGAACGATTCCAAGAAAATCAGTGGGTTGGTCCGAAGAACGGCCCCGGTGTAAGCAAGGCCGAGGATATTATCTGCGTACATCGAGAGAGAGAGAACTCAAAGAAAGCGCACAGCCACTGATACATCTGTACGATCAACGACCTTCGTAAAGTATTTTTGCAAACTCAACCAGAGGCTCTCCTCCTCTTTTCACAACAGGAGACTGGTTTCAAGAGAATTTGAAGAGGTTTTGTAGGGCCAGAATCTCAATTGAACTAATCTAATAACACCTCGGGGTACACTACGTTGGGGGTTTCGGCGGCAGCTGCAGTGTCGGGTAGTAGCATTTTAATTCGTTGGCCAGAGGTAGCTCGAGAAAGAGCCACGTAGAGCTGGCCGTGAGAGAACACCGGGATACGAAGATCGAGGCCTACAAACTTGACCGACTGGCCCTGCGCCTTGTTGATGGTCAAGGCGAACGCGAGACGGAGAGGGAACTGGCGGCGAGAAAACTTGAAGGAGAAATCGTTCGAGTCGGAGGGCGTCAGCGAAATGCGGGGGATGAGGGCAGTTTCACCATCGTGGTCTCCGCCGACGATACGGCACTCGAGAACCCTCTCGGACATCCGGAGAAGAATCATCCTGGTTCCGTTACAAAGACCGAACGCCGGGGAGAGGTTACGGAGGAGGATCAGTGGGCAACCCACTTTGAGGGAGAGCTCTCCGGGAGGGAGACTACCTGAGTTGAGGGAGCGAAGAAACTCGACAGGGATGAGAGTTTCATCCCGATCTGCAGGTCCATCGGCACCTGCTTCATCGAGGATCTTGTCAGCACTGAAGTAGGTGCGCGTTGGGCCCGACATGGCGTTGAGGACAGTGCCGTTGATCTCAGAAACGTCGGCATTGCGCGGCGCCAAGATCATCCGATTGAGGAAGTATTCTGGAGGCGGGGCAGGGACGCTGCCGATTCCAGGATATATGAACTCGATCAGGGAAGCAGCAGACTGGCACTCCATACCAGGCCGGAGAGCAACGGTGCCAGTAGGCGTGAGACCGCGGCCGTGTCCGATGTCGAGGAGCCAAGATGCAAAATCGCGCTCATCCTGGCCCTCCGTACGCAAACGCATGTTCTCCCGCAGATGGAGAACCTCGACTTGCCCCCACAAAGGTGAGCGACGGAAGCAGGCGCCAACAATGTCCTCGCGGGAGCCCTTCGGAACTACAGGCAAAATCTGCTGAAAGTCACCACCAAAGACGACGGTGACTCCAGCAAAGGGGCGCTGATCATCGAGAAGGTCTCGCAGCGTCCGCTCGACAGCTTCGATCGCAAATCGGTGCTGCATGCCTATCTCGTCCCAGATGATGAGAGAAGTGCGACGGAGGAGATCGGCACGCTGGGAGTTTTTAGGGATGTTGCAGAACGATTCGCCGTTGAGGCCGTCGATGGGGATTTTGAATACGGAATGGGAGGTGCGGCCACCGGGCAGCAGCAAAGCCGAGATTCCCGATGAAGCGACACAGAGGACAACATTCTCCTCGCTCCGCACGCGATGGCAGATTGTGTTGTAGAGGAATGTTTTCCCAGTACCACCGGGGCCTTGAACAAAATAGGCTTTACCCACGCGCTGCTCCACCGATGCAATGATCTTCCCGAAGGCGTCCAGCTGCTCCCGATTGAGGAGGGCTATCTGGCGCTCAGCCCGCTCACGCTCCTCCTCCCGGTTGTAGTCCAACTGCTCCGCGATGAGAGGGTTCATGACTTCCGCATCCCAGTCGTGCTGCGAAAGAGGCATGGTCGGCCACTCCTTCAAAGAGCGGCCGGAATCCTTGAGGAGCTTGTCCAAAAGGAAGAGGCCGTAGTCGTAAACATCGTCCTCCGTCGGGTTGCGGCCCATCGCTTGTAGTCGGCGCGCGAGATCGTCACAAATTTGGGCTCGGAATTCGGTCCAAAGATGGGCAGGGCGGGAGGGCTCACAGAATAACAGGAGCGTAGCAAAAAGGCGGCGGAGTCGGCTGCCGGTTTGCATCTGCGTGGCCTCGGCAAGGCACTGCCGCCATTCACCGTCATCTTCAAGCAGTCCGCGCGCCAGGCAGGCTTCGAGAAAGGTGGGGTACTCGATTGCGTTATATGTGCGAAGGTCTTGGAAGGAAGTCGGCCCTTTGACAACGGTGAGAAGCGTGCGAAGGTAGAATCGCTCGCCCGAGTTGGGGGGAACAAAGTACATGCGTCCGAGAGCAAAGCCTTGCTTTCGGATGTCCCATTTCTTGGCGTTCTTCTCGTTCTTCCAGGTAAAGTACTGCGGGAATTCCTGGTAGGTATATTGGCGTGCGATGGGACCGAGAATGGTGTCCTTGTTGGCATCGAAAAACGCCGTCAAGCAGGTGCGCTGAGTGGCGGCACGCTCCAAAACGGTCTCGGGATCGTCGCCAGCATTGAAGACGACCAAGTGCTGCCCAGGAAGATGCACCTGAGAATGAAATCAACAAAGCGCGAGGAAGCATGAGAAGAGAGGGAAGAAATACCTGCAAGCGAACAACATTCGGCACCTGGTCATGTGTGTCAAAGTGCAGGATGCGCCAAGCAGACTCTGCAGCCGAGAGGTAGCGACCCTCGATCCACCGGGTGACCTCATCACGTTTGTTTCGCGTCTCCAGTCCAGCAACGTCACCGCCCTTCTGGATGTATTTGAACGCGTACTTGAACGATCCGAGGGAAACAGCGCACTCCACGTTGATGTGGCAGTCGTATTTAGCTGAGAAGTAAGGGCTGTACGGGATAATCCAGGAGTTGTCCACCATGACACCTCCGATGTCGTAAGCGCGCCCGTCATTCGGACGGTAATATTGAGGATAGCCGTTGTCGTCCATGACGGTGCGATCGGTGAAGGCCTTCGGGAAGCGCTTGGTGCAGCGATCACCGTCCATGCACGGGGAACGACGATTGGCGGCGCCGCAGGGACCGTGGACCATGCATTTCTTCACCGTCGCAAAGAGCAGCGGCTGGGTGTCTGGATCAGGCCAACGCGCCCAAATCGCGGTGTCGATGTCCTCCGGGGTGAGCAGCTTCTGGCCTTGCTCCAAGAAGACCAAGAGGTGGATGTGAGGAAGCCCGCGCTTCTGAAACTCGACAGTGTAGACATATGCTACAGCCCGCCCGAATACGCCGTTCTTGTAGATGTCGGCAATGATGGCTTCTTTCTTCATTTGGAACACGCGTGCGATGAGGTCAGGACGGTCAGACGGATACTGCCCAGGGAGCAGCTCGCGCGTGATCTCCGGCCAGTCGGGGTTAGTAGTCACGGTGATGAAGAGGTCGACGGTTCGGTAATAGCGGGCTATCGCCATCGAGTCCTGGAAGCGCTGGCCCATGTGCCGTGGACCGCCGATGTAGCTGGACGGCAAGACGACACGCTTCCCGAGACTGTTGAGATCCATGTTTTCGTCGTCGGCATGGATGGCATCCTCCAATCCGCTGTAGAGCTCTGCGCGCAGCTTCGGCTGATTGAAGCGAATGTAGTTGAGCCGGTTCTGATCCGCCGTTGCCCACATGTCTACCATATACCGTTGAAGCAGTCGGCAGCCCTGCAGGATTGTCATCGGCTTGTTTCGTCTGACCTGCAGTCGGTGGGCAACATAGCGAATCTGAGTGATACGTGCGGGGTGAGGCTTGTCCTCGTCGACCTTGAGTTCCTCGTGCCAGCCGTTCTCGCCGTGAGGAAAGAGAAGAACATAGTAGAGGGGCGTATATGCAGGATGGAGCTCGCTGATGCGCATCAAAGGTCCATTGCGCCGCCGGAGGATGATGTCGCGAGGCTCCGAAGACGGCTGGTTTGGCAGAATGACAGCAACCTCGTTGGCCGTCGGAAGATTCCCCCTTCGCGCGTGCACACCGGGGGCAACGCGCAAACGAACCGAAACGTCGTCTGCGGCGTTGGCGAGGACCTCGTAAGAATGCTTGAATAGCGGCGCATACTGATGGGTCTCCTTGATGACGCGCTGCAGCAGCTCCATGGTTTCCCGACGGAGATTGCTGTTGCTCTGCATGCGGTGGTCGAGGGCGGCCTGAGGCTCGTAGATGTAGAGCTGAGCATATGTCGGTCGTTGCCCGGGAGATGGTAGCAGAGCGCCTGCCCGATGACAGAGCTCACCGTGGATACGAAAAATGGGAGGCCCGCCACCGTTGTTGATGCTGCGATCCTCAGTGACGCCGAGGGAGGTGAAGGAGAGGGCGGTGTTGTACTGCGCCATGTTTTTGCGGAACTCCTTCGCCTGCGCGCTGTCACCCGAATAGAGCTCGGTCAGGTCCGCCGGCAGGTCCTCGAGGTCGTCCAAAACGACTTTGCCGTGGTTACAGCACATGCCGAATTTGGGGCTGGTGAGCGAGGAGTTGGAGACCTTTTCGGCCATCCAGTGCAGCGCTCCGCAATGCCGACATTCGACGTCCATGCGCCCGAGATCATGCCGCCCCTCAGGTTCTTCGTAAGGCCGGCGCGCTGGTGGAAGCTGCCGTCGACGTCCTCGGCGACGCGGCGGTGGTGAACCGGCTCGTGGAGGACCCTGCTGTTGATCGACAGGTGGTGTCGCAGGATGACGACGCGCTGAAGCAGCCAATTTAGATTTGCATTGAGCTGGTGAAATGAACTATACCTGCTGGTCTACGCTCTGCCGCTCGATTCGTTGCAGGGGGTGTCAGCAGCTGGTTGGCCGGACCCGCTTGCTGCTGTTGTTGTTCTCGCTGTAACTGCTCGCGTTCTCGTCGCTGCCGCTGTGCAATAGAGCGTGCATTTGGCAGAGGTGGAGGTTGTTCGGGCTGAGCAGCAGCACCGGCGTTTGCTTCACGCTGGCGCCGTTCTCTCTGAGCGGCAGCACGTCTACTCGGGGGCGCCTGAGACTCGGGTGGCGTGCCAACGCCTGCGAAAGCGGGCTGAAAAACATCTGTTGAGCGATTGGAGAAGGTGGCACACGGTCCACGTACCTGAGGAACGCGGTTTCGGGAGGCCGGTGTCGGTGACGGTTCCCGATTCTCATTCCCCGTCCCTCCCTGGTCCTGAGGAACACGACGTCGGCGACGACTCGGTGACTCTTGGAGCGCCAGCTGACGTTCACGGTCCGCGTCTCGTAGAGCTGCACGATTGGGCTCTGGCCCTCCTTCGAGTTGCAATGGACCTGGCAAATTTCCGATGTCATGAAGTGCGGCGCGTCGTGGGCTGCGGTCGACGTAGAGGGGTGCGTTCGCATCGTTTCGGGCTCTGCGGATTTGGCGGGGATGTCGTTGGGCAAGCGAGGATGAGGACGAAGCGGGAGACCTAAAAAGATGAGAGCGGTTGGGGCGGGCAGCGGACGACGTACATTTGAGTTGAGAAGATGCACACAACGGCTAGAAAGATGAGTCCGAGCCTCCAGGCATGCATGGGTGCCGGAGGAAGAGCGAGAGCAAGCAAAAAAAACAGATACCGCCCTGTTTGGTGACTCCAGGGGAATCGGGGTTTGGTGGGGCAGCATCTCAGCAAGGGGTATATTGGACAGGGAGAGGTATACAGCGTACTTTAGACATTTACTTCGGGCTATTGTAAGTCGTCACGTCGTTCCGGTATCCAGAGGTTGTGCGCGTCGGACAGGTGCTCAAGGCAGGCAGGTAGTCAAGTTGAACATGTTTTCCAAGGGGCCTGCGTCGATAGAACGCGGCAAGACGCGCAAAGACGCGAGGAAGAAGTAAGAGGTAGTAGTACAAAGGAGGGTCTGTTGATTACCGAATGTTTGTCTCGAGACAAAGAAGCATTCCGATTGGCTCGCTCATGATACACGTGACAGCTCTCCTTTGTATAATAGATTCCTTGTCGAGCAGTCCACATCGTGTTAAACGAGAAACGCTTGACGGTTTTGTTGGGTCTTGGATTCACCGATTTACATCACACAAGATCCCAGCGAAACCCTACAAATCTACCGCCCACTCCAATAGATCCCAAAATCAACCATCGACATACAATCCAACAGGATCCTCACCGACCAAGCATGAACCACTGTGCGCCTCCCGGTGCGCGCTGCCAATACTGGTTATCTGTCCGATACTGTCAGCAACTTCCAGAAAACCAAGCAAACAACCACGCACGCAACCGACTCGCCACAAGCGTCGGACACAACTGGCTCCAAGCAGCCAACATCGCCGCATCCTGCTGCGCAAAGCGCCCCTCCATCGGAGGACGAGACGGGTCCAACAAGTCCGCCGAATTATTCAGGTTGAGCGTCGTCAGGAAGGGCAGGTGAGGGAGGC
>JARKIF010000102.1:0-116779 GCA_029378245.1 Roridomyces roridus | reverse complement strand
AGGTCAAGTGGGTATGGAAATTTCGCCTGGTCTGAATTTGCACTGTCAGAATCTTCCAGGCGACGCCTCAACAGCAAAGGCTGTAAATCAACCTGCAAATAGTTGGCGAATTGGTCTACTTCGTGGGCGTCTGAGTTGCGTCATGGGTTCCGTTAATGAAAATCAGAATACCTCATATGGAGGAAAAGAACGAGGGTGGTTTAAGACACCGAAGCTATATTGGGCGCAGAAGGCACCTACTTACCGTAAACCAAAACCGTTAGAAACCATTCTGGGCTGAAATGCAGAAACCTTGTCGAATCAAATTGGCGGTCTCCTGAGTTGGCTACTGCAGGTATTGCGGCACATTTCTGGTCGTGAATCATGGCGAGTAGAGAGAGGATCATGGATTCCTGTGCTCCTGTGTTCGACATAGCCAGCGTTTGGATTTCTGTTGATTAGCTGTATCTGGGCAGTGCGGATGCCGAGCTTCCGACGCCACACGGCAGTGGTCACTGCTTCAAGCCACTGCTCCCGGATGCGGCGGAGTCCCATTCCAGTAGCGGAGATTTCCAGAATGGTACGGCATTGGGCCACATTCGGCGCACTTACCACGCGACAAGTAATATGAAGATGACGGTGTGTACCTTGTGTACCAAGACATTGGCGGCTGCTGCGGAGACCCAGGTACGCAACTTGGACGGAAGGGTGCCGATCCTGGCCGAATCCGGGTCCGGGAGTAGGATCACTAGGCGGGTAACCAAGAATTGGTAGATAAATTGCATTAAGGTCGACTGAGTGAATACACTGCCATGTCGGTGGTCATGGTTGACTGTGACCGAGGAGAACGCAGACAAGATTTATATCGACGGAAGCCAGGTTGCGTGAGAGAGAGAAGAAGAGGAGACGATTTACTTCCGTGTCATCAGACGGCTAGATCAAATCCTTCCTTCCCTTGAAGGTAAAAACCGCCACTGTGAGGTGGCAAGGATGGACTACCCAATGTCCCCCGAAGGACATTATGCCTCTCGCTGGCCCCAGCAGCAACAGCAGCAGCAACCCCCTCAGCAACAGCAGCAGCAGCCGCAACAGCACTACCCTCCGTTTGGGTTTCAGCAAGGCACATCCCTTCATCGGACATCCTCCTCCTTGTCTCTCAACCTCTCGACTCTTTCCGTGGCATCTCCCACAAATCTCTCCCCTATCGGTCCTCCCTCCGGTGCTCTCAGCCCTGTAACACCCATAAGTCCCGCGACTTACGGAAACCACCTGCACCCTTTCCAATTTGGGGCCGGCGGAGGAGGGAACGACTCACAGGATTCGTACGACCACGACTCGTCCTACGATTCTGTCAGTGTCAATGTCCCCCCACATTCACCGAGGTCAACGACGTCCACTCTGCCGCGAAAACGCAGTTTTTCGTCGGATCCGCCGCCAAACGCGTCAGGCTCACGGTCACACACGCCGAGCATATCTGCCCCTGCGCTGCGCATTACCACCGACAGCGGAAATCTTTCTCCGAACCGTGCCGCCTCTCCCGTCAGTGCTAACCCCACTAGTGCGGGGTACGATGACATGGACATGGGCGGCATGGTCTCCTACGATGCCAGCAGCTCCCCCGTCGAGGGCAGCAGCAGCGGCGACGACACAAAAATTACTATTCCGACCCTCGTCCCCGCCCACATGGGTGTGCTTGGCAAACCGATGGCGACCAACAACTTTGTCACCAAGCTCTACCAAATGATCACGGACTCGAAATCATCACATTTCATCTCCTGGACCGAGCTGGGGACCTCGTTCGTGGTCAGCAATGTCGGGGAATTCAGTCAGTGGAGTATCCTAGGCAGCCATTTCAAGCACAACAATGTAGTCTACTTTTCTCTTCTAGATCCACCTCGGACCTATCATTTCTGTGTGTCCTCGGGTTTATACTTTGGGGCCTGAAATATTATTTTTGCTCACGCCGTCCCCAGTTCTCAAGCTTTGTGCGGCAATTGAACATGTATGGCTTCCACAAGATCAACCGCACCCCGCGCGCCCAACGGACAACGTCCGACGCTCAGACTTGGGAATTTTCTCATCATAAATTCCTGCGTGGGCGACCCGACCTTCTAGACGAGATTAAACGCAAGGCGCTTGAACCCGATCCTGCACTCCAAGCACCGCGTTGAGCTCCCGGGTTGAGGTAAGTGACCCACGAGCGCCCACAATAATTTGATCCATGCTGACCGCCATCAGGTTGCGGCCCAGCTGAATGCCATGCGCGATGAAATCAGCGCATGTGGGACCAGCTTAGCGCTGAGCGGCGCCGTACCGAGAAGCTGGTTCTGTCGTAAGTCGACTTTGGGACATTGTCGGCAAGGTTTTCCGGGTCAGCGGTCGGTACTTAGTGCTCCGTCGCCTCGAATCTGACAGAAACACAGTTCCTCCCTTTCCAATCGACCTGTTGGAACCGAATATTTTTGTGACATCGCCGCGTGGGTATGAGCCCAGTCCGACGACAGCTGACTTTCCTCATCACCAGCCACCGCCGTCACAACACCATCCTGCTCATTCGCATTCGCATTCGCTCTCACGACAACATAGCTTCCAGCACATCTCCTACACACGCGGCGAGACGACGGGGTCACCGTTACCTGCGTCGCCCGGGTCCATTACGATGGAAATGTTTGACGACCAGGAGAATGGGCGCGGGAGCTCGAAACGGCAGCGCATGATGTCTGCTGACGAGGCCCGCCCTGTCACCAATGGTGGCAGTCCACATCCACACCACCCGCAGGTACATCATGCTGCGACTGTCGATTCCCTTTCGCCGCCCAAACCGCGTGTGAGTCGTGCCAGGAGCGACAGCGCGCCACTTGGGTATGCCATGCAGCCTGGTGCGGGTGGCAGTGGCCTTGGCCCATGGGGCGCTGGCACTGCCGGGCGGCCACGGAGCGGGAGTGGTCTCGGGCATGTTGGGCAAGGACAGCGCGGCATGCCGAACATTGGGAACATGTCCCGGTGTCCAGTTGGCGGTGGCGGCGGTCCCTTACTTTCGTTAGGAGGGTCCGTCCCCAGTAACGCGCCGAGCCGCTGAGGCTATTAAATGCGCCCTTGCCAAAAAAGGGCGTCAAGCCCTGCCGTTGTACCATATCCGTCTTGGACTCTAGCATCAAAGCGCCTTGCCTTCTTCCCTCCCCTTCCTTTCCTCATCCCTTAGATGGTGCTCAAAAAAACGACTGTCGCTCCTTCCCCTACTCTTCCCTTCCTTTGGCTCGCTGCTGCTGCTGCTGCTCTTGTTTTCGCTGTTTATTGTTTATTCTTCCTTTACAAGCTGTCAATCCTCCTGTATACCACTGTCCATCTTACTGCATCGTCCGGTCATCCACTCATCCAATCCAATCCTCCGCATCATCTTTCACCTCATATACCCTCCCTCCATCCATCTCCCAGTGTCAACCTTGGCACTTGGAATGGATCACACACGTTTGGTTTTCCTTTGTTTGGGTGAGGTGGACGGCGATGAGTATTATAGCCATAGACATCGATTTTGTACTACTACTGACTACTTACCCTGGAAATCATCCAAAGGAGAAACAATTGTGCACAGTGCAGAACGAAGGAGGAGGAAATACAAGACGCAGAAATACAGATGCGATTAAGGGTAGAATTAATGAGCGTATAGTGCATTTGGTTAGCGAACCTCGTGCTGGATGAATTCCATCGAAGGTGGGCGGGGTATGCTAATTGCAATTCAGTCAGTAATTTGGAGTCAACAACATTGCACGAACCTCCATATGAAGCGGTGGGGGTGGATGCCCGTTTGTTAGAGGCATGAAGCCACCGTTTCCACTGCGTGTACCGTGGTAACGTGGTGCGGGACAGGAACGTGTCCGTTGCCGTTGAGGCTGGAATTACGCATAGGCGCTGGTGGGGGAGCTGCATGGAGCACGTGCGGGCCTGCGGACAAGGGAATGGCGCCAGTGCCTGTAGGCGCGTTGTGAAGCGCGTCAATATCACCGAGCATTGACAGGGGAGTATCCGCCGTAGGGGGTTCGTTCAGACCGAACGACTGGGGATTTTGCTGTGCAGCAAGGTACATCGCGTCGAGGAGGAGGCTTATATTTGTCCGTAAACTTCAAGGCGCGTTGTGAGTAACAAGACGGACGCACTCGTTCTCGGCTTGCAGCTGCTTTATTTTGGCCGTCGCTGTGTCGTACTCGTTGAGGTACTCTGCTTGTTTCTGGATCAGGGTTGGTCAGAACGCGTCAAGAACGCGCACATGTAAAGCTACGCACCGCAAGAACACGATCGTATTTTTCCCGCAGCGCTTGGAATCTATCTCTGTTGTCTTGAATCTGCCCCCAAGTACCCTTTCTTCTGAGACACTCACTTCTCCTTGTATCGCGAATTTCGATACGGCAACTGGACGCAGTTACACAGGTCAGCCAGGCTAGTGGTAACCGAGTACACGTACGTGAAACGGGCCATTCCCGTTGTCCTGAGGCGGGCGACTGGCGGGATAGGAAGCGCTCGTCGCGCTTAGACTCGGGCTGGTTTCCTGAGCCAAGTCGGAAGGGTTGCCGCTGAGAGAGAGACGAAAGCGGTGCTGGGCAGCATTGGCGCCTTCAGGCACCTTGACTTCCTCGTTCGTAGGCATGCAAGCCAAGATCTATTTTGCAGGGTGGCGATCGAAAGGGCGGCAGACCAAACACGGGCAAATCCCGAAACGCCAACGGCCAAAAATGGAAAGTCCTGCAAATTCAGGGCAAGATTCGGCAAGATAATGTGGCGCGCTCTCATATGGATATAGGAGAACATGAATCGTCTTATTACATCGCGGGAGCCGGTCATTGGAGATTTTCCGTTGGAAAAGACATGACTCTGCACTTGCTTTCCACAGGGAAAGCGGAGAAGAAACATTGCCCGTATATTATTGATTCGTATCGAGCAGAGAACTAAACACTCGCAATTCATGCTCATCCAGTCGCAATTTTTCACATCCGCGGAAGCAAATTTTTTGACTGCGAGAGTCATCTTTAGCCCAACCTTAGTCCAGTCCTCTTCATGATCCGCAACAATCGCTCTAAGCTCCCCGAATATCTGTTTATTCTCTTGCACCAAAACATCATGCGAGTGTAAAATACAAATGCCATGTTAAAACCCAAACGAGAGAACGCAGGCGGACAACATAAGAGAAAGGTCTACGCCCTGCAAAGCGAAGGAACACACCCCTCGAAAAGCTCCTTATAGTCCTCCGCATATTGCATACGATACGGAAACGAGCTCCTCTCCAGCTCAATAGCGCGCAGTCCCCAATGCCCATACCTCCTCCCCTCCATCTCCATAAAGAAGCTCCCAATCTGTCCATCATGCTGCTCCGTCCTGTCGTAGTAGACAGGTAAATCACCCTCGCAACCGACAACGTCGCGGACGAGCAGTGCGAGTTGTCGCAGAGCAGGTAGGCGCTCGGCGAGGAGGTCGACGAGCTGCGGGCTCAGCGTGACGGGACCCAGGCGCAAATCACGTAATCGTGCTCGGGGGACGGCGCTTAAGAGCTCGTCGACACGGTCGTAAGTGAGGTATCGACCCGTGAGCGTCAGCGACGTTAACGTACGGCCGAGGTGCCCGAGACACACAGCAGCGGCCTCGACGGGGAAGAGGGCGAGGCTCGCTTCGAGGCTGCGCAGCTTGACGGGGCCAGAGAGGAAGGAAAGGGCGTCGTTGACCCACGCGGAGAGGGGCTCTTCGTCAGCGACTGTGAGCCCAGGACCGCTAAGCTCCGTCGCACGGAGGGTGAGATGAGATAGCGTGTATCGGTGGCGATCAAGGAATTTGCCGAAACCAGCAGGGTCACCAAGATGTGGCGCAGATGTAGGAATAGAAATGGACAAATTGTCCAGGCAGGACATATGCCGAAGAGAGTCAAAGAGCGGAGCTAAATCGACTGGTTCGCAGAGTCGGAGGGAGAGTTTCTGTAGGGACCGGTGGAGACGGTTGATGGCAGGAGCAACATGCTCTACCAGAATCCGCTCGTATTCTATGGCCGACAGTTGATGATCTAGACGAAGGAACAAATCAAGTTCCTCGAGATCAGTCAAGGCCGACGTGTGGGAAAGCAGGTCGACAGTCTTCTCGAGGGATATCTCGAGGCTGAGCTGAAGGACGGACGGCCGGAAAGCGGCCGCGAGGAAAGGAACGGGGAGGTCGTGAATATGATCCAGGCCACTCCATGCAATGTGGACATGGGAGAGATTCGTCAAGCCGGAAATGACCTGGACCACTGATTTCACGAGCTCTGCAGGGTTGTCCATATCGAGTGTCGCGGGTGTCCTGGAGCGCCTGGCCAAACGCTTGTTGTGCCCGTGGTCGCGAAACAGACCCGAGAGTTTGCCACGTAGCGAATGCGGGGAAAGCGGAGGTTGGGGTTCATGTACAGCCTTGTCCAATATCTCCTTGACAAAGTAAGGATGGATGTGCAGTGAACGGACACGTCTGGCGACTGCGGGATCTCTGCACGACTGATAAGTGAATATTCGAGGCGAGCAGAGTAAAGGACGCACCTCAGACGCGTCAAATCGTGGAGCATACCCCGATTGAGGAAGGCAAAGCTGATCTGTCGGTAGCGCGCATTCATGGCCATGTCGTACCACTGGCGATTGACCGCATAGAGATCGGCGAGGAGGTGGGGAGGGATATGGTATGCAATCTGAAGCCATATCTCGGGGGGAAACATGTCGAAGTCGGGGCGGAGCAGGCCATCGAGGGTTTGATTATAAGTGGTTCGAGCTCGTCGACAGCTGTCAAGCAGCAGCCAATTTGCCTATACTGGGTGTACGGCCCGGGAAGAAATCTCCGCCAACTCATCAGACCCAGATGGATTAATGCATTTTTCATTCAGAGACCCACCTTTGCAGCCAGTGGACGTCGCGAATCGAATCAACAGTGGCGGAGGTCGACTTGATGTCAGTTTCATCTTATATCTGTTCGACACCGACAGCAAACACGACGACGTATAAATGCCAGTCCTTGCAGGGAGAACTGCGCCGATTGGGGGAGCAGAACGAGTGCGTGGTCGATACTACGTCCACCGTCAAGATATTGGTGACACGAGCAAGACACGAGCAGCACGCTACCTGCCTACTGCCACTGCTCGACAACTGCTTGACCTGTTGAACGTGTCGCTAGGATGAATTTCTTGCACACGAGGCGTTTACGAAGACAGCTGGCGTGGACGAACGCTACGAATGAAAAAGAAGTCCGGGTGTCGGAGGACGGCAGGGTGAACATTCCAGCCGTCGAGACGAGTTCGGTGGCCAACGGAGACGGGAAGAGCGGTCATGACAGAGTTAAACAGCCCGGCAAGCGCGTCAATTAAAAATCTGACAGGGTCCAGCTCCGAGACACGGAGCAGGATAAGGACAACTGGGAAGAGAGAGGAGATAGGGAGAACTTTTTTTGTGGAATTCCATATGAACCGCCGACTGTCTCTGCGCGATCCACTACCATGTCCCCAACTCACACATGTCAACCGCCTTTCAACATCTCGACCGGGTGGAAGCTAAGCTCTCCTCGGATACGCGTTCTTCCCAGCTTCAACCACTCGAAAACCTAGCCATTCCTTCGATCTAACGCCTCAACCCCTCATCCCTCTGCTTTTCGGTGACGGCGAGGTCCCTAAAGCCCATATAAGCCACGACCCGACTGAGCACGCACCTGGGAACGCGTAGTTGGCCTTCAAGTTCTTTCCAGAGACGACAAGACCCTTCAACCTGAAGATTGTCCAACACTGGTGCTTATGATCCACGAGCCCCTGGTCGACGCCCCCTTCCTCGAAAGCTCTCTTCAAGAGCTATCTTGCCCGGCAAGTCAAGAAACGCGCAAAGACTCTTCAAGGTGTAATAGCTTCAAGGCAAACTAAGACCCAAGAAATCCAACCTGTTCCTCAAGGACCCAAGATGCTAGAGGACCATGAACAACTGGAGCTTCGAGCTAGACCCTGCAGACACCGGATTGACTGGACCGACTACAGGACGACGACGCTGGGCTCGCGAGACTTCTTTACTGGGTCAATACCTACCTCAAGGCTCCGCCGAGTGGTGAGAAACTCGGGCTCCGTATAGTGGCCGGGCTGGAACGCGTCGCAGGTTCGCAGGTTGAAAAACGCGGTTTGAATGGTGTAGAACAAGGAGTGATATGCGTGCCTCCTTGCTCACTTTCCTATTCCGGCTCTCCTGCGCTCAATCCAGGTCAAGTTCTTCAAAGTTTTACACATATGCAACAGCCGTACCATCTAAGCAAAGTACTTACAACGAACTAAATACTACATCACAAAAAAACCTTCTCCTTCTCCGATAGATACATTTTAGAGCGCCCACCAACCTTGGGCGCATACGATGATTCTCCGACGCGACGCCCCTCTAAACAGCGCTTGCCTGCATATAGCTAGCCTTGGATCTTATGGACTGTGGGCAGTGGCATAATGAGCGTGCGTGCGGGGCGGGGAGCAAGAAAGGTCGAAACGGACGGCAGCGGTTGATTGGGAGCCCTTGTCTCCTTCCTCGACGTCCCGATTGAACTCTTGCGTCGTGTCAATCTTGATAGAGATGTTGGGGCGCTGGTTGCGAGTCAGAAACGTATAGGGAGAATAAGAGAACACGCAGACCTTGGAACCTAGGGAAAAGGAAGCACCGCTCTTGCTCTTTGAAATTTCCCGTAACGACAAGCCATTTTCGCTGGTGGTGTTAACACCGTCGGCGGCTCCGCGAATCATCTTGCGCGCGTTGAGCGTCGCGAGAAGGGAGTTGGCGTAGACTAGCGCCATGGTCAGCAAAATAGTGATGCGAGAGAATGCGGAATACCGACGACGGCCCATGCAAAAGTAAAATAGGATATAAATGAACGTGTTCTTGGCGGTCGCGATCTGAATTCGGTTCAGAGCGGGCATCCAAAAGGGAGAAACGACCCACGGAAATCAAGGAGGCGATGGCGAACGAGCTAGAGAGCGAATGAACAGAGAACGACAAAGCAAGGCTTTGCGCACGTCGTAATGACACCCGTGTTGACGGCGAAGATAACCTGTAACTCGTTGAGTGCTCCAGCCACGCTTGGGATAATTCCGACACTCACCAATTTGCGAATCATGGTGTCCGAGCTGGAAAATTGCCATGAGCGAAGATTTCCAAACACAGATGAAATACTCATACCGCTGAAACCCGGTACGAGACCTCCGCAGAAGTATGACGAGCGAACCGGCAATGAACAAGTCTCCAGCTGCAGCCAGCGCGTTTACCGCCATAGATAAATACTGCGAGGAGATTGAATATACGTTGCAGACGGCTAGACAGAGGCAGCTCACATGCAGTCGTTCCAGTTCGGCGAACGTTTTCATGGGGAGCCTGAATGAGACGGATCCAGTCAGCAGTGCACGAAGAAAGAAACGTAGAAACTTACGACAGAGCAAGGTAGGCTGGTCATCGATTAAGTTACACCATCGAAGGCAGAGAGCAGCGTGACTGACCTAGCACACAACCTTGCAAGACACTGATCAGCGAGAGGCGATTGTCGACAAATGATCGCTCACCAAATTCACCCATGACGAGGAGGATCTGGGAGCCAGTCGGACCAATGCAAGCACTACAAGGTGAACAACGCACAGAAATGCCCGTAAGCCACTTGTTGCCGTTGCTCACTACAGTCATTAATATCGTAATTAGGCGGAATAATGGGTAAAATTTACATCTCCAGACGCGGACGGTCAAGAAGCTGCAAAGCGATAAGCCTAAAGCAGATCGTCGAGAAGGGTCGACCGCGAACCTCTGGACTAAGAGCGCAGTGAGCCCCTGTAGGGATCGACGTTACGTTGGCAAACTCCGAAGACGAAGACAGGCATACGTTGAAAAGAACCTCGACCTAGTAGAGGGGAAAATGAGAGAGAGCGTCGTCGACGACGACAAACGGTGCGCACCAGCAAACTCCAGATAATCTTGACGAGTTGCGTCGGATCGCTGTAGTGGGTGATGGCGTAGTAGTAGACTTGGATCGAGTCAGACGATGGCGGCGTGGTAAGATGCAGCCCAACCAGTGTGCGAGATCAATACTTGGTGTGCAGTATCGCAGAGCATAACGGCGGCGACCTAGAAACAGATTTGTACGGGCGCAAACTCGGAAATAATTTGCATACGAGGGTCTTGAGGGGCCAGTTATCGTTCGTGTGCGTAGCGTACCACCTGGAATCCATCGATATTCGCCGAGAACATGGAACGCGTCGACGCACCATGTCTGCACGACTGAAACTGAAGGCGGAATTGTAGCAGTTATCTGTGAGGCCAAAGCGTAGACCAACCTCCGTAAAGTCTGGATAGCAGCGATGAGCAATGTAGTCCAGGGAACGCGGTTGAGACCTACGTAGCAGAAACAATGACACCGATAAACTCGACGCCGAGCCTGTAAAAAAAGCCTAAGTCCAAGAGGATGGGGCGCATCAGAAACGACGAACGTATTATCGAGGGGGGCCATGATGTGCGTCGAGTGAAGGGAGGAAGGAAAGTTAGAGGGAAATTAGATGGAGACGACAAGGAATAAAAGGGAGCCCAGAATCGATGCAGGAAGCGCTGGAATTTTCAAAAGGACGTCGCGTGCGGGTTCTGGGATTCTTTGTTAGAAGGTCTAGGCGATCCGCTATATAGCCTACCGGAACCGGAGGCTAACGAGCGCGTGCTCCTCGTCGAGTTCTGACATAGGCACTGAGGTAAGGAGAAAGGAAAACGAGCGGCCAGGAGCATCAGCTAGACTTTCAGCCACAAATTTCCGTCTGTAAAGCTCCGTTGCGTCTTTCAAATCCCTCGGAGCAAACAAAATGGCGCAAGCGAACATGGCGACAAGGAAGGAGAAGCTGGAGCGTAGGAAGGCGGCAGAGACGTAAAACGGCAACGTGGGGCCGCCTGGTGCTTTACTCAGCCGCGCTGCTCCCGAGGCGAGAAAAAACGGCAAACTTCCTTGTCAAATAAAATATTTTCTATTCAGAAACTGTGTGGCGTCGACAGTGTCAGTCGCAACAAGTGACGCGTACACTCGCGTACACGACGCGACGCGCTTTGACGCGTTTTCCTTGCACGACCTGCAAGTCTTCTCGGTCCACCTGGGAAAAAATATTGAAGGGCTAGACTTCAGCTAGCAGGATGAGTAGTCGAAAAGCGGATGACGAAAACGCCGGCGTTGACAGCAGCCAGCACGGTACGGAAGTTGGCAAAGTAGCTCTAGACGGGCGCACCTGGGAAAAGCAGTACGAAATAATCAACTCAGCTTCCACATCTGCCGGCCTCGAGTAGAGGAAAGGAATGTTATAGACCCAAAAGGGTGGTCAGGCACCAAGGCGTGGTCAGTGGGGTTGCCAAATTTTCGCAGTTGTCGTGTGATGCGCTAAGAGCGTCAGTGTGGTCAAACGAAGGCTCTCATGGTTGTAAGAATTCGAGAACAAGAACTTGAAACGGCGCGTGATCTAATCAAAACCCCGCCTTACCTCCCGCCATGGCCGAGCCCCAATCAGACGTGTCCCGCCCCTCCGCGCTACCCACCGCAAACCTCCTCCAACGGGGCACCACCACATCGCAATCCGTAGTCGACCAAAACTCTGCCGATTACCTCGACGCCATCGAAGAAGAATGGAACAAAAAGGTGGATCTCGAGGTTGAAACACTGCTCGATGGCATGGTCGACCTCGTTGGACTCGCGTCAATAGGCGACAAGGACAAGTTCCGCATTGCGCAAGAGTCATTCCAGGCTCAGTCGCGTGCAGAATCTATGGTGAGTAGACTAATGATGCGCGACCTTTGTAACATGTCCACAAGGTTCGCGCAGCAAACTCCCTGCTCTCAATCACCCACTCGATGAAACTCCTCCTCCTCCTCTCCGACGAGGCCCAAATCGCCCACAGACGAGACGCAGAGCTCAAAACCGTGCAATCCGAAAAGGACGAAGCACGCGCCGAGGTCGCGGCGCTCCTCGATGAACTCATTCGGCGACCCATTGACGCCAAGAAATGAGTGCTTTTGTGGAGTCTCTACGTACCTCACACACGCGTCGTCGCGTTATTCAAGGGTAATGGAGCGTTTCTACCAACAATCGACCGACTAACTGATATCTTGCAGCTCATCCAAGAGTCCATCGACAACACGTCCCAGCGCTGTCGGAAGCCGTCTCACGAGCACAATGGCTCATCGTCTCTACATACGCAGTCTCTTTCACTGTAGTAGGATCCAATACATGGCTTTGGCGCCCGTATCGCGGCCCTAACTCTTTCACTCTCATGCAAACATTCTCCAAGGCTATGGATTCCATTAACCGGGTATCGGCTCGAAAAAATACGAATGAGATAATGCTACGAGATACCCCAATGTCCGTGCTGTGCTGAAATCACCACAGTGAAATGAATGCAACACCCTCATTACAACAGAATCGTAAACGCCATCGCAGAGGCAGACAGGGCGGCAACAAGGGGCCACAGGCCGGTGCCAACAGCTAACGGACCAAGTGCGGCGCTGCTTCCTGTTGCCGAGGGTGCGCTGGAGGCACTTGATGGGGCAGAAGGGAGGCCGGTGGCAGCCGAACCAGCCGTCCGGCTTGTCGAAAGACCAGCGGGGGGTGCGGCGGCGGCGGGTGCGGAGCTGGCCGAGTTGGTTGCCGGTGGGGCGGAGACAACGGCAGACTTGGAAGCACCAGCAGCTGCACCACCCGAAGCAGCGGCACCCCCCGAAGCAGCGGCATTGCAGACGGGAGCAGCGGTGGCAGCAGCAGGCGTAGCCATCGTAGCGGTTCCAAAGAACACCTCGGTCGTGTGATCAAAGAACTCGCTCAGCGTTGGAGCGACAGTCGACCCATCGGCACCAGCGATGACGAAGCGACCAGTCCATTGAGCAGTGCCGGGCAACCCGCAGGTGGTGAATTGGTAAAAGAAGACGGCCGCACTGGGAGAGACCTGGAAATTGCGTCGGTGAGATCACCTAGACGATGAATGAATGAATGACTGACATCAGGGCAGGTGTAGCTGAATGTGCCATCAGCAGTGCCGTCTTGGTTTGTAGCAACAGCTAATTGATTAAGGGTCAGGGACACGCAAACCGTCCAAGATGCTCAACACGTACTTGTGAGGTGGACCATGTTTTCGTTGGATCCCGTCATAAGCTCAACGGTCATATTCTTCCAAGCAGGGTTGGCTTCCGGATCGGCGCCCCAACCGAGAGTGCATTGCCCACCGACGGTGAACGAGTCGCCTGGGCCGGGGGCGTTGGGAACGACGTCTGCGCGCGATAGCAGGACAGCAGTCGAAGCGACAAGGGCGGTGAAAAGGGTGGACGTGAACATGGCAAAAAGTGTTTTTAGGAGGCTGAAAAGAAGACGTAGAATGAGAAGAAAGTGGGCGAGATGATGGGTAACCGACCTGGTTTTAACGAGCGGCGGGCTAAAGCGATTGGACGGAGGCAGAGATGTACCTAGAGACGAGGAGGCGGGGCGAAACAAGGATGAAAGTCACACGAAAGTCAGTCTCCTTGATTGATGATCGACAGAAGATATCAACTGTAAACAACGTCCGTCGAACCAAGGAGAAAATAAAATACATCGGAACGCATGGACACTTTCTACTCCTCCACACGATGAATCTGACCACAGAGTAAAAATGGGGAAAAAGACGGGCAAAAACCGAAACGTACCTGATCAGCCAATGCAATCCACTCCGTGAGCGAACGCGCATACTCATCTCTCCCCGGGTCCGTAGGAATGTCTGGATGCCAGAGTACAAACGAGCCAAATTGGGCAGTCGGCATCAACGCTCGACTTGTTTGATCGTTGTCGCCCAACGGGCTATTTTCCCCGTCCACATCCATCAACTCCGTGTCTGCATCCGCCTCCAGCGCACGTCTTGCCCCTCGTGTCGTCCGCCCACCACGCGGTTTAGCAGAAGGCTTGGTAGCAGGTTGTCGTTGTTTGCCCTCCCCAGTCATAATGAGCCCAGTATACCCAATTGGCATCTCCACCTCGAGTCCATGCACCGTCCGGCCCCTGAAAGTAGCCACGAAACGCGTCGAAGGCTCGGCGCCGCGTCGTGAGGGCTCTTCAGAGCTCGGGATGGGCGCCGCGCTAGTGCTAGTAATCATCTCCGAAACCGAATCTTCTTCAGACACGGGCGGTGGTGGCTTGGCAACGTCCTCTTTGGCTGCTTGGACGAGAAAGTACGTGTCGATGGGCGCAGGGCCGTCGTGCTCCACGTGAAAGGGCATTAGATTCGGAGTCGCATTTAGGAGGGAGCCAGAAATGGGCGCGATGCTGAGTATCGGTGCAGGCATGGTTGGTGGAAGCAAGTAAGGTGCGTAACGCGTAACAGAACACGGGTTCGGTCACACCGCGCCTCGGCAATTTCGGAAAACGAGAAAGAAAAAATACATAAAAGCTACAGTAGAATAAATACAACGGATAACCCTATACAGCTATGCCTTCACCAATGGCTCCCATAGACACGTCCCCGAAAGCAGCCTCATTATCCGCAGAGCGCGCCAGTCTCCGTTCTGCGGCTCGAACCTGCATGGCTTCAATGTCCACTTTTAGCTTCTCCTGTGTGGAATGAGAGCCTGAAGGACACAAGTTCGAGATACACACCGTCTTGGCGTCCAAATCCGCCTTGTTGAAAAGGTTTTTGTATGTCGGTGGTTCTGGAGGCGGGTTTTTGGAAACTACGAAAACAGGTTGAGCAGGGCAGAGAAGAGAGCTGACGCGACTGACAGTAGGCTGCATGGGTAAAGACCTCGGCCATGATATCATGGTTCCGCCGGTATCTCGTGAGCGCCAACGACCGCGTCGATATATTCTCCGTCTCGTCTATAACGAATTAATTCACTGAGACAAGGGAGAAGCAGAATACGTACCGCCAGAATCGTCCTCCTCGACACGCGGAGGACGCTACACTCAAATGATTAGCTTCTTGGCGCGAAGAGACAAGTAAAACTCACAGCACCACTCACAGCCCTGCCCCTCTGCTCCTCCTGCCTCCTCCTCTGCTGCTCCATCATCGCCATATTATTATTCTGCTGCGCGACCATCGCACCGGGTTGTTGCGGCCCAAAGTTCATACCTCCCATCGGGCCCATAGGTCCACCCATGGGTCCACCGCCCATTCCACCGCCACCCATTCCACCACCGCCCATTGCTCCGGGAGGCGGCCCAGGCCCTCCACCCGCGCCTGGTGGGTAAGCCTTCTGCCCCGCCTTCTCGCCCAGGACGTACATCGGCGTTTCGTTGATATTGCGGAGTGGGTAGCTGCGAACGGGCTGGGTCATCAACGCCGGTATAATTTCTTATTCAAACCTGTCAGTGAATGGAAGGGGAAGAAAGGTAGAAGTAACACGTACGCGCAAGAGGCCCACGCGTATAATGAACGAGCACAAGCTGAGGATGCCCGCCCTTGATCATGCGATACCGCCTCCGCATCCTCCACGCGCCCGAGTCTCCACCTGGAACGAACCCGAATTTCATCTCCTGTACTTCAATTTCCTGCAAACCATGTAAGTTTTGTGGTGAAGAGAAGGGGTGAAAGCCCAACGCACCCTTCCCTGCGGCCCAGGAACAACATACCGCGTCTCCGTATCCTGATAGCGCAACCCATCGACAGGAAAACCCGAGTTCCCAGGTAGGAAGATGAGAATAAGCTGGCCCTCCTGCGGCTTGTCGATAAACCCGAGAGAATAAGGCACGTTGACAGACTGCGCAGCGCGGAGGAGGTACGACATGGCCATCTCCATAGACACTTCTCTGTGCAGTCCTAGATTTTCGGGGAATCGTAGGCAGATGCCCTCGGCTTGCAGTTGCGCCTGCATTTTGGAGGACGTGAAGGTTGGCTGTAAGCAAGATCAAACAACGCCATCAAAATCTCTTTTGCTTCTTGAACTTCGTGCTGTTGACGATTTTTATACGACTCCTTGGCTCAGTGAACGATGAATCGACGTTTAGTGCGACCTCCTTTGTTTTCTACTCATCTTGGCAGTTTTGCCATCTCGAATTGACTCCATGCTTGCCGAGTTCACCCTCAACAGAGTTGTATCGCTTTTTGTTATCCGTGAAGCTTCCGTCGTTTTTTCCTCTTGGGAATTGAATGGCCAAACTGCCAACTTGACGTCGACACACTAGGGCAGGGTCTGCAGAGCAAGTATGCCAATGTTATTTTCTAGCCAGTTGCATGTGCTATCCATGTGTCGACTCCACGGTTCGCTTGTTATGCATTCCTTGTTCTTGTATTCATCCACACTCCAGGCTAACGACAATTCTTGACTAGACGACGAATATGATGGCACTCCGAACCATTTCTTATCTTCGTTCCTTATCTTGCCAAATTGGAGGGTTCAGGGCATTCGAGGACTCCGACGTTTGGCTGCTGGTCTGCGTTTTGCCCTGGGTTACACTACGAAATCATTTATTTAATATTGATGCGTCCCGTCCCTCGTCGGAAATGTCGCCAATTCCCACGACCCAATTCGTGTTACACCCTCAACCCCGCCCTGGGTTAAACCCACCCGAGTTACAAACGGCCTTCTGACGAGCATGTCGGCGTTCCGATGTCGAGCTGCGCAAGGTACAACTAAGAAAGTCCCAAAGCCGCAGCAGGCGTCCCGCCGCGCAGTCGACTGCGCACGACTGCGACCTACTCGAGTCTGACATTGTCGTCCCACCTGACCACGGCTTTCGAAATTTCGAAGACGGTACCCAATCTGGACGGCGGGTCGACCCTGGGCAAGGGCTGCGCAACCGTCCTCCGCTAAACATGCAACATAATACCCGACAGCCGCAGCCCCTCCTCAATTCCTATAAAGTCTCTTCCTTTTCTCTCAACGAAAAACAAACCAACGAAAGCCGCACTTTCAACAAGATAACAAATGTCAGCCTCCAACTCTACCGCATCCCTCCTCACAGTCTCCTCGCGCACGCCGCTGACCGCCTCCGCCGCTGCCGCGCCACCCAAAGACTTCCAGGCTGCGTTCACCAGCCTCCAATCGACCTACGGGTTCGGAGGCACCGTGCCCACTCCTACATCTGCCCAGAAACCCACGCCTTCCTCGAGCAAACCCGAGTCGTCCACTCCAAAGCGCTCGCTGTTCTCGAAGCTCACCGGCACCGCGAGCTCCTCCTCCTCCTCCCCAAAGCCTCTGCCGCCAAAGCAGAAGGTTCTGCGTGCCCCGATGCCTGCAAACGTCAGATTGCTATGAAGTGCGTTTGGGCCTTCCTCGTTGATCCATCTAACAACGCATTCATTGCAGCGTCTCAATCTCAATCTTCTTGTACTCGTTTCTTGTATCTTTGAAATATATCGCTTTCGACTCGGTCAAAAAGTGTGCAGCAAAACCCATTAGAATTAAAAGTTGTACAAATTATTAATTATTAAAAAGTCCAAGGGAAACACCTCCAATACGATTACAACCTGGGCTCCGGCTCGAACTTCCACTGGTAAGGCTCCGTGCTGACAGGCGTCATCTCCGCTCGCGCCGGGTTCTTGACATACACCGCCTGCTCGTTCGTCGTTGGGGGCATGACAGCGTCCGCCGAGCTCGAAGGGCTTGCCGCCGAGGATGAAGCTGAGCTGGATTGAATGGACGCCGACGAGGACGATGAAGAGGCAGCGTTGGCGTTGGCAATATCTTCCGCGACGGCAGCAGCGTCGACTGATGCGCTAGCGCTGGGAGCAGTCGAGGACGACGACGAGGAACCACTCGACGACGATGAAGAACCGACCTCGACATCGAGGGCGCCTACTGTGGAGGTAGGAGAGGAAGAAGTCGGTGCTGACGAAGGAGATACGGCGTCGGCCTGTGCAGCAGCGAGGGATGGAGCAGCTGTCGATGAAACGACGGAGGAGCTAGTGGATGCCGACGGTGAGGAAGGAGCTGCTGACGAAGCAGAGACGGCATCAGCCTCTGCCGCAGCAAGCGATGGAGCAGCTGTCGATGAGCCTGCGACATATGCCGATGCCGACGAAGAGGAAGCCGCTGACGAGGAAGGAGCCGCTGACGCGTCGGCTTGTGCGGCAGCGAGGGACGGAACAACTGTCGATGATGCCGCGACAGATGCCGATGATGCCGACGAGGGAACGTCAGCGGCGACGAAAGTGGCAGCTGCGACGGAAGCAGAGGACGTCGGCGAGGAGATGGAACGGTCCGGAGGATAGGAAACCGACTGAGAGGAGGTTGAAGAAGCAGAGCTGGGACGGGTAGATCCAGTGGCCGTGACGGTGACGGTGACGGTCTCGATCTGGGATGCGCTACTGCTGCTCGGGGCCGCCTCCTCCTGGTTGGCTTTCCCGCCACTGGGAACAAAGACGAGGTCGACGTTCTGGGGATAGACGTCACGCGAGTTGAGGGTGTCGTCGTCAGCTTGTTTGGTCGACTCGTCTTGGGACCACATCGGATGCACGACGCCGGTGGAGGGGTCGTAAGCGAATTGTTGGCTACCACCGGCAGTGTCGCCACATTCTTTCATCATCAGCGGCTCCGGGCTGGGAGGGTTGGGGTTGTACGTGGCGCAGTAAGGCGACGCCGCACGGCGAGAGGGCGCGCTCGAGGCGGGGTCGATGGGCATTTGGAGGGTGACAGTATTGTTGTCGAAAGGGAGCATGAAGAAAGTGTCCATCTTGTTTTCGGACGCGTCGAGAACGTAGTGAGTGCCATTGGTCGAGCTGTTGTTGGAGCTCGTGCCGTTGGTCGAGCTGAGGACGAGGTGGCCGAGGACAGTCCCGTTGGTGGTGCTGTCCGACGAGTTGCCATTGGGGCTCTGCGCAACGCGTCAAGAGAAAGAAAGGAAAGGAAGAAAGAAAGGAAACGCACCATGATCGCAATCGTGCCCGCCTGTCCTTGCTGCTGCTGGTCCTGACGCGTCTCAAAGCGTCGACGGGTGACACGGTTGGCATCGAAGCGAGCTTGGTCGCGCCTTGCCACGGTCTCGCCGAGGAAAGGATCGTCCCCAACGACTCTCTGAAGCGAGTAATGAGCAAACTACACTGGGCGAGATGACAAAAAGGGCGTACCGACTTGCGGTTGCTTCCCTTGGACGCATCGCCGAACATCTTGTGCTTGCCACTGTCCCTGGTCGCGAGCTGCATGGGCATGGGACGAGGCAGCTGGCGAGCGTGCTTGGAGGGCGAGCCAGGGCTGGACGGGGTCGTCTTGATAGCGAGGGCATCGGTGGTGGGCGTAAGCGACAGCGACGCGATGGAAAGGGCGATAAGAGTGCGCGGGTTAAGTGCGACCATGTTTGGAGTGGGATATAGGTTGTGGGTAAGAGGTAAAGGTGTTATGAGGTTGGAAGGGCGTGTATGAAGTACCAGTGATCACCAGGACCAGAGGAAGATGGTGGTAAGGAAGAAAGAACAGTTGTTGTCTGTTTGTCGCGCCAGCGAGCCTTTTATACGGCGAGACGGGTAATCCCGTTTTGGCCATCAGTATTCCCTTTTAGGAAAGAGAAGGAAGCAGCTTAGACGTCACAGAAAGGCCTCGCTGCGGCGTATCCGCGGCTTCTTTGAGCAGTGTGAGCAGATCCGCACCAACCAATATATGTTCTATGGTTTCTGTCTAAGCTTAGTTTCCCAAGGCACCCTTTTGGCGAACCCTCCTTGCCATGAAAACACCCTCCTGATCGCGAGCACAGAGGTCACCGAGTCGTCTGCCGTCACGAATCCAAGAGCCCCAGATCGTACGACGGCGTCAATCAAGAGAGGATACCTGGAAAAAAGTGAGACTCATGAAAAAAAAAAAGAAGCAAAAAGGCGCCCATACCGAAGACCGTAGCGTTCCACCGTCCTCGAATGATCCAGCCTCGACCATCCGCGTTTCTGTACCGCTTCCCACCAAATGCTCTCCATCTCGTCGTCAGACGTCATTATTACTCGGTTCACCTCAATTCCCATCGTTTCCCGAATCTCCGCCTTGAGTTCTTGAACTCGCCGTGCGTACATGAACAAAGGAGGGAAGCACTCCTCGACGGGCAAGTCGCACCACGAAGATGGGTCGCTGTACCGAGCATGGATCGCGATATACTGCGAGACAAGTTAGCAGATTTACGACACGGGGAGACAGACGTACCGGTGGAATGGGGTCCTCCGATCCAACACCACAGGCCTTCTGCGTGTAGAGATCAGCGATGTATTGTAATCTAGCACTCCAATGCATGTGTCTCCCGACAAAGCGCCACGCCGGGGACATTTCTTGGCTGTATTCCCGCGGCTGCATGAATCGTCAGAAGGTACAACCAGAAGGCTTAATGACACAAACATTTCGAGCCGAGGCCAGAGACAGATCGTCAAAACATAGCAGATGTTGCTCAGGCTTGACGGCAACGCCAAGCATTCTAGACGGCTCCGCATTTTCAGTTTGCTCGCTGTCCGGAAACGCCAGAGAGGCCAACGCCCAAAAGGACATATGGGGTTCCTCGGGACGAAACAAAGTCCAATTCGGGGCGACGGTGTACGAGACATCTGGGAGAATGAGTTGAACGGAAAGGCGCCCAAGTCGCTATCCTACCCAGATTGAGGTACTGGGACAATTTCCATGTCTCCAGGCCGTTACCCCAACACCCGAGTGTCTCGACCTTCGTACCCAGTGGGTCCTGAGAACACCGTTCAGCTATCAACCTGGAAAAAAAAAAAACGAAACGCACTTTGACTTGATGCCACTCCAGAACCGGTTTCCTCATTCCATTTTGCAACCGCGTCATGTCGAAAACCTCTCCAAACTCGAGACCCGGCGACACCGAGTCATTATATACGAAGGGTGGAAAGGGTGGTATTATCGCGACACGCTCCGTGATTAGGGCCAGATACATCAAATTCATCTGCGCAGGATTGAGTGTCCGGAGGTTGCTGGAGTGAGAGACATACGAATCCGAGTACTTGACTGTCTACCCACAAATGGTTAATGCTTCAACGTGAACAAGAGAAGGACGCACTCCAGTCTTGTGTTGCCCAGGATGTAATGTACCTCAGCTCTGGTCGAAGACGATCTACAAGAGCCATAAGTATCAAGTGCACAAAACAGCTCAACGCACCTTTAAAAAACTCCAATGTCTCCTCACTTCGTACTAGATCGTTCACGTCGCTCGTCCCTGTACTCTTGGGCACATGAACGGTGACAGTCACCGTAGCCTCTATTGGTGGTTTGTACTCGATCTTGGAGTCGTACAATTGGTTGCGAATCGGTATCCTCCTGAACATCGGAGCGCTGAAGAAGATGCAAGAAACGAGGGAAGAAACGGCAAGAATGGCTATTCGACGTCGAACGGGTGAAGAACCACTGTTGGTGGAACTGGACATTGAACACACGAGACACGCAAGTTACTTGAAGAGTCAAATTAGTGGGGTCGGAACTGAAATGGACTTGAAGCAAGGTGTCCAAGCATGGGTGTTGTGGACAACCGGATTTGATCAAACCTTGTTTCCACCATCTATAACTAGCAGGAACCCGTGCTACGCACGGCGGACTTTTTTTTTTGATTCAGAGTATCAGTCAGCACACAATCTGAATCACATTGACCCACAGACTACCACAAAGTTCGGGAGTTGAGATAACAGGACCACCGGACTTTTGATGGCTGTGCTACGGTGATCTGCCGATGCAGCCATCATCACGGCCAACATCCATGAGTCCCGCACATCATCTCACGATTCACGACTGCCCGCTCGAGTTCTCAAGTAGTGTAGACAATATTATTGCAAGCCACATATAACGGTATATTAGATGGGTAGGTAAGAAGGCCAGTGGCCGCATGAAAACAGTGGTACTTCTACAGGAGAGAATGAGGAGCACACATCAATGATCAATGTGAGCACGCGGCCGCGCCGGCGGGAGTGCGGGGGGCGGGACGGTGAAGGGAAGGTAGAGTATATGTGATGCGGTGGGCGCGCGAGTGCCAGCGTGAATGTGGCATGTGGGGCGGCGAGGTGACTGCGGCGGATCGGGAAGCAGCGAGGCGAGAAGCAGTGAGGTCAAGGCGTCGACTCTCGAGCGCTAGGACTGGCGAGAGTGCGAGGTCGGTTGGTGAGGGAAGAAGACTCCGAGTCAAGAGCGCGCACGATCCGAGGCCCATCGACCTCGGAGTAGCGCGGTGGTTGTGACAGGTGACGTGGCATTTGGGTAGCGTCAAGGAAGACAGTGCTGAGCGGGGCCGCGACGGGCAGGCGGTATCGGGGTCGGGTCGGTCGGGTGGCAAGCAGACTGAGACAGAGTCAGAGACAGGAGTGGGATCATTGATTACATTGGTGCATATGACGACATCACTGACACGTTTGATTCATATGACGAGATCACTGTCATGCCGATCGGCACATCACCGCCATCACCAGAATCCCGGTGGTCCTGTTATCCGGTGGTCCTGTTATCTCAACTCCCGGACGCACTCCAGACTACGAAAGTACGCTACAGATAAGTTTTAACGCCCCTGCGAACCCGAAGCTGGGGAAGAGGACACCGTGTCAACCAACTTGCCCTTCCCCTTCTTGCGAGAGCCCGAAACCCAATCGGGGGTGCCATCGACGTTGATCGTGGCCTTCCGCTTGAGAGAATTCTGAGATGCTATGAACGGATGAGCAAACCCGCACGTAAGGAAGAAAATAGAGGACGCACCAGAAGGAGTTTTGGGGGCCCCTTCACCCTTAGACGTCTGGCGTTCCCGAGGAACACAACATTGTCAACAGTGATCTTGAGAGCACCGCTCTCGTCGACGCCGCAAAGATGGCCGCTTACTTGAGAATAACGACCCTCAAACGGAATGGGCTTCTTGCCGGCAGCCCAGCGGCCCGAATCCGGAATGTGGCAAGACACGCGAAGGGCTCCGTAACCACCAGCGACTTGCGTGTACTGCCGGAGATCCATGGTGAAGGTGCTGGCAGCATTGTCCTTGCTAGACGTGAGACCGCAGACAATCATGTAGGGTCGAACGGCGGTGTCGAATTTTGGAAGGCGAACTTCGGGGACTGATGCCTCCGAGTCGGCGGCAGGAGTCGCGCCGTCTTGGCTGGCATCGTCGCTGGGGGCGGGAGGGTTCACAACCTCGTGCAGAGGGACCAACTATAAGTAAGCGTGAACACGGCAACTCAAAGCAGCTGTAAGGATTCACGCACCTGCTGGATATCTCCAACAATCGTATACTCCTCGTGCGAATCGGCGTTTGGACCCAAATTGTAAGCCGGGTTTGTCTCGCATATCTGAACCAAGTGCGACAGTCAGGCAGCAGCAGACTTGAGCAACCAAGGAGACTCACGTTCATGGCAACACCGTAGAACCCGATGGGCGGCAATTCCAGTCGGTTTGCATTGAAGAACTTGAAGCGGCCCGAAATGATCGGCCCATTGCCATCCTCTTGGTTGGTGAACATGGTGCCGTCGAGGAAGTAGCTGTGTGAGTTGCCAACTCGTTGGGGGTCCCGCAGCCACGCATGGCCGGTGAGAAGCACGCTAGAGCTGGGCGGTGCCTCGCGACCACTGGACATGGCAAAAGAAGGATGGGGGATGTGCAGATAGCAAGCAGCAGTCGTCCCATGTTCTTATGAGAGGATCTGGCCGCAGACCGACTTGCTGTGTCAGGAAAACCCTGGGCCCAAATGTTGTGCGGCGGATCTTCGTCCCTGGCTTTCAGGCGTGTACGTACGCCGCCGCGAGACAAATGGGGAGCGGTTAAATTCCACCCTGGCTGCAAAAGGATCCAAAGGCGTTCGGAACTGGTGTGCCCGGCTGAGGATGGCATATGAGGCAAATGAGCAGCGGTTTTATCTTGCCATCGTTCCAGAAAACGGTGCGCTATCGATCCAGGTTCCATAGTAGAAAGAAATCCGTCTTCCGGACCGAGGATAGCATTCCCAGTGAGGCAAGTCAAGAGCTGTATCGTTGCATCGGCTGGCAAGTGGTACTGTATGAGATCAAGACAAAGGAGTGATCAGTGGCACAGATTCCATGGTCGACAAAGATAGAATTCTATTAGTCTAAGAGAACCTCAGGGTATACTACATTTTTTGTCGTGTCCGAAGTAGCAGTATCCGGAAGCAGGATTTTGATTCTCTGCTCGGATGTTGCTCGAGATAGAGCTACATACAGTTGACCATGGGAGAAAACCGGCGAACGGAGGTCGAGGCCAACGAATTTGACGGACTGGCCTTGAGCCTTGTTGATTGTGAGACCGAAGGCTAGGCGTGTAGGGAATTGACGGCGGCTGAATTTGAATGTAAAGTCCGAGGTCGTGGGTGTAAGAATAACACGCGGGATGAATTCAATGGCTCCATCGTGATCCCCTCCGACCAAGCGAACCTCCAGCACCCTTTCCGACATACGCTGGAGAACCATGCGGGTGCCATTGCAGAGTCCCCGTGCAGGTGCCAGATTGCGCAGTAGAATCAGTGGACAGCCAATCTTCATATCCAGCTCGCCGGGTGGAAGGGAGGAGGTGTTAATGGTCCTCAAGAACTCCACAGGTATAGGTGGATCACCGTCGTCGTCTCCGTCAGCTCCTGCCTCCCGAATGATCTTGTCCGCACTGTAGTAAGTGCGCTTCTCGCCAGCCATTTGCGCCAGCACGTCGTCGTTGACCTGGAAGACGTCTGCATTGCGCGGGGCAAGAATCATACGGTTCAGGAAGTACTCCGGGGGAGGTGGAGGAATGCTGGATATTCCGGGATAAACGAAGTTGATCAAAGAGGCGGAGCTGTCGATACGCATGTTGGGACGTAGCTGAATGTTCCCCTCGTTGTCTGTGTTGCGTGCATGCCCGACATCAAGCAGCCATTGAGCAAAGTCGCGTTCAGATTGCCCCTCGGACTCAAGACGCATGTTACGCCGAAGGATGAGGAGCTCGACATGCTGCCAGATGTAGGAGCGTTGAACGCAGGCATCCACAATCTGCTCCCGAGAACCCTTGGGAACGACGGGGAGGATCTGCTGGAAGTCCCCACCAAAGACAACAGTGATTCCCCCAAACGGACGCTCGTCATTGAGGAGATCACGTAAGGTCCGATCAAGCGCCTGCACTGCGAGACGATCTTGCATACCAATCTCATCCCAGATAATGAGGCGGACCTTACAAAGCAGGTCGGCACGCAGGCTGTTTTTCGGGCGTTGATCCCCTCGACGGGTATCTTGAAAGTTGAGTGCGCGGTTCTTCCGCCAGGCATAAGTAAGGCGGCAATGCCAGAAGATGCGCAGCAGAGGACAATATATTCCTGACTGCGCGCCTGATGGCAGATGGTGTTATAAACAAAAGTCTTCCCAGTTCCGCCGGGTCCGTTGACGAAGAAAATCTTGCCGAGGTTCTCGTTGACTGAGTGCATGACGAAGTCGAAAGCAGCACGCTGCTCCTCATTGAGAAGTGGGACCATCTGCTCTGCCTTCTCGCGTTCCTCGTCTCGGCTGTAATTGAGTTGCTCGGCAATGAGGGGGTTGTCCACCTGCGCATCCCAGTCGACACGGAACATGGGCATGGACGGAAAATCAGCGAGACTGCGGCCGGACTCGCCGAGAATCTTGTTGAGCAAGAATAGACCGTAATCATAGCGGTCGTCTTCGGTGGGATCCCCACGACCCATGATCTGTAGGCGGCGGTGCAGGTCATCACAAATGTACTGCCGGAACTCGTTCCAAAGATTCCCAGGCTGAGACGGCTCACAGAACAGAAGGAGGGTGGCAAAGAGCTGACGCAATCGTGACCCGGTTTGCATCTCCGAAGCCTCTGCAAGGCACTGTTTCCACTCGCCATCGTCTTCAAGAAGACCACGGGCAAGACATGCTTCAAGAAACGTCGCATGCCGAACACCGTTGTAGGTTCTCAGATCCTCGAACGATTTGGGGCCCTTGACCACAGTCAACAACGTCCGCAGGTAGAAGCGTTCGCCACCGTTGGGAGGGACGAAATACATGCGGCCAAGCGCAAAACCCCGTTGGCGAACGGCCCAACGCTTCTCCTTCTGCTTCCACGTGAAATACTGAGGGAACTCTTGATATGTGTACTGCCGCGCCATGGCCCCAAGACCACCTTCGTGGGTGTTTGCCTCGAAGAAAGCGGTTAGCCGTGTCTTCTCCCCCGCTGCACGCTCCAAAACCTCTTGCGCATCTTCGGTGGGACTGAATGTAACCAAGTGCTGACCGGGAAGATGGACCTATGCAAAAGCGCAGGCTAGTCAGACCGGGAGAGTGACCCAAAGAACAGAAGCTCACCTGCAGACGTACAACGCTTGGAGTCCGGTCATGCATCTCAAAGTGCAGTATCCTCCACGTCGCTTCGGAAGCCGAGATGTAGCGGCCCTCAATCCACCTCTTTATCTCGTCCCGCTTGCTCACTTCCAGACCAGCAAGATCACCACCCTTTTGAATGTATTTGAAGACATATTTGAAGGAGCCCAACGAAACGGCGCATTCCACATTGATGTGACAGTGGTACTTGGCGGAGAAGAACGGGCTGTACGGAATGATCCAGGAGTTGTCCACCATAAAGCCGCCAACGTCGAAAGCACAGCCATCATTCGGACGGAAATACTTGGGGTAGCCGTCTTCGTCCATTGTCGTGTGGTCCGAGAAAGCCTTGGGAAAGCCCTTCGTGCATTTTCCACCCTCCATGCATGGGGCGTTCGGATTCGCAGCCCCACATGGTCCGTGGACCATGCATGTCTTGATGGTCTCGAAGAGCAGCGGCTCTGTGTCCGGATCAGGCCAACGCGCTGAAATGGCGCTATCGATATCCTCCGGAGTGAGAAGTTTCCAGCCGTCCTTGAGGAAGATGAGGATGTGAAAGTGAGGGAGCCCACGCTTTTGGAACTCGACGGTGTACACATATGAAACAGCATGCCCGAAAACACCGTTCTTGTATATATCGTCGATGATGGCTTGCTTCTTCAAACGAAAAATGCGGGCGACCAAGTCGGGACGATCATGTGCAGCCTGACCGGGAAGCAGCTCGCGAGTTATCTCAACCCACTTGGGATTCGTCGTGACCGTCATGAAGATGTCGACTTTCTTGTAATAGCGTGCTATGGCCATCGAATCTTGGAATTGCTGCCCCATATGTCTAGGTCCACCAATGTAGCTTGACGGCAACACGGTGCGCTGTCCAAGCTCATTGAGATCGACGTTATCATCACCAGCATGGATGGCATCCTCCAGTCCACTGTACAGAGCGGCCCTGAGCTTGGGCTGATTCATCCGCAGGTACTGTAGTCGGTTCTGGTCTGCAGAAGCCCACATGTCAACCAGATAACGTTGAAAGAGGCGGCCGCCACGCAGGGGTGTCGAGAACTCGTTGTGTCGTGCATGGATTCTGTAAGCAACGTAGCGGGTCTGGCTAAGCCTCTTGGGTTGGTCTACGTCCGGCTGATTGCACCGCAGATCAGCATGCCATCCAGGCTCCCCGCGAGGGAACAGCAGCACATAGTAAAGCGGCGTGTACGCAGGATGAAGGTCACTAATCCGTCGCAGTGGACCGTCACGCTCCCGAAGAATGATATCTCTCGCCTGCGCTTGGGATTGATCTCCCGGTAGTATGACCGCAACCTCGTCAGCAGTGGGAAGATTGCCACGACGACTATGAACACCGGGAGCCACCCGTAATCGTACTTGGGCCTCCTCTGCATCCGGGTGGTCACGAAGGATCTCGTGGGCATGACGGTAGATGTGTGCATACTGGTGAGAGTCGCTGATCGTGTTCTGCAGCAGCTCCATGGTATCCCGCCAGAGATTGGTGTTGTTGCGCATTCGCTGATCCAAAGCCGCCCGAGGCTCATGGATGTAGAGCTGTGCATAGATGGGCTCTTGGTTGGGAGATGGAAGGAGAGTGCCCGTCCGATGAACCAACTCGCCCTGAATCTTGAATACGGGAGGGCCCCGACCCCGATTTACTGACTGGTCCTCCTTGACTCCGAGGGACGTGAACGCGAAAGCCATATTGTACTGCCACATGTTTTGGCGATATTCCTTTGATTGCGCGTCATCCCCAATGAGGAGCAGTCGGATAGGGTCGGGTGGTGGCTCGAGATCGGGGATTTCGACTTTGCCGTGGTTGCAGCACATGCCGAACTTGGGCGCTCTGACAGAGGAGTCCGAGGTCTTCTCTCCAATCCAATGAAATGCGCCACAATGGCAGCATTTGACATCCATACGACCCAGATCATGACGGCCCGCTGGCTCAGTGTACAGCCGCCGCGCGGGAGGAAGCGCTCGACGTCTTCGTCCCCGAGGTGGCTGAGGCTGAGCAGGTTCTAAAGCAGGGGTTATTGACAGAGAGATGAAGAATAAAAGAGTGACGTACGCCGCTGGGGCTGCAGAAGTTGACGGGCTGGCTGGGCCTGGATTGGACGGACCGGTTGAGGATTGCGCTCAGGAGGGCCAATATCTGAAAGACGAAATGAATGAAAGTGTAACCAATCGAAGAGAGTCTCACCTCGTCTTGGCTGATCGCGACGCGGAGCGGGATTGCGTGAGGGCGGCTGAATCTGGTTCGGCGGAGGATTTTGTGGCTGCTGCGGCCCTGCCAGATCAACACGCTGTACGATTGTAATATTCCGCACGCGTGCCAATACAACACGGGGGGGATCAGCGTTTGTCGGCGGTGGGGTGGGCTGCTGTACATTGGATACAGCCGCCGCCTGCTGTTGCAAACGCTGTACAATTGTAATATTCCGCACGCGTGCCAATACAATACGGGGGGGATCAGCATTTGTCGGTGGTGGGGTGGGCTGCTGTAGATTGGATACAGCCGCCGCCTGCTGTCACAATGGTCCTTGCTGAGCGTTGTTGGCAGTAGCCTTGGCGGCAGCCTCACGTTCACGGCGAGCACGTTGAGCGATGGTCCGAGGACCTGGCCCAGCGGAGGCGTTTGTACCCTGAGTAGCTCGCGTTTGAGAGCTGGAACCTGCAGTTGAGGAGGTGGCGGGTGCGGCGGCAGCAGCCTTGGCTTCAGCCTCTCGTTGTCGACGCAAACGTTGGGCAGCAGAACGCTTGTCGATTGGCGGGCCTTGAGTAGCTGGAGGAGTCGGCAGCACATGAGTTTGACGGGCAGCACCCTTTTTAAAAAAGTGTTAAAGGATTGGCCAAAGAGAGGCCACAATAAAATACCTGCGATCCCGGGGTCGGCGATACGGGACGATTCTCGTTCCCGGGTTGTGCTGGAACGCGGCGGTTCCTACGGCTAGGCGTCTCCTGCAGCGCAATCTGACGTTCCCGCTCTGCATTGCGTAGCTCTGACCGCTCGCGCTCAGCCTGCAGTTGCCGTGCATTTGTGACGTCTTGCAGCGCAGCACGTCTCCGGGGGCTCTGATACGGCGGTTGCATCGCAGCTTGTCGCGCACCACGTACACTTGTTCCACGTCGGTGCGCGAGAGACGGAGAGGAAGGGGTAGGCGGAGGAGAATTAGCCCTGAAAACAGGATGAAGTAGGTCCCGGCGTGCCCCACAGTTTACTCACATGAGGATGGAAAGACCCAAAAGAATGAGAATGAGGCTTTTGAGGAGCATACGCAGGGTGAGTGAGGAAAGCGAGAGGTTGCTCGCTGGAAAAAAAGAGAGATCACCTATCACACCGAATTTGGCTTGGAGCAGCTCGCCAGAGCATCCCGACAGTTTGAAAAAGAGGGATATCCATTAGTTAGGTATATAGACATAGATCTCACTCGAAGACTAAGGACAGGGTACATATTCTGACTTGAGTGTCGTGCAGCGAGTCTGGCGTGTCATGAGGGTCTGAGCATGTCAAACGCGCGTGTGTCTGGTGTATCGTGTGTGTCTGGTATGTGGCGTGTCGCTTGTGAGGAGGTGGCTGCACGAAATAAACCGCGGGTCGTCAAGTGGAAGTAAGTAGAGAGAGAGGAGATCAGGGCACAGCCACCGTTTGAGGTGGGCTTACTCTTCTTTGATGGGAGAGGGTACCCCTGCCGTTCCAAGTGCTCAATGACAGACCTGGTACACAACTTGAGAGCAGAAACATCTTGGGAATGCTATTTTCAAGTCTGTGACGGATAGAATTCCTCCAAAAAGCACAACTGCCGAAATGAAAAAGAGAAAGAAAAAAAAGCGGCAACAAGGACCGAACCGAGGACTGGGCGACAGAAACCGTCAGGAACCCTGAACTGCTACACCAAGTGACCAACGTGAGGGGTTAAAATATAATAGTGACCACCTGATGTGTAGCCGGCAAGTGGCACAGCGGCGGCAGAGGTAGAGGCTAGGAGAGCGAAGACAGGTGGAAGGTATTTCTCAAGATGCGAAGAAGACGGACAGAGCCTCCAGAGTCATCCGACCAGAGCCAGGCAAAATCAGGGCCAAGTCAACTGAATGAGTGAATCTCGCATTTCAAACGGTCCAGGGAGAAAAACGGGGGAAAGGGGCTCTATGTACTTAAGTTATATAGAGACACCTCCCAGACACTTGCACTCGACGATATATCACCAGAACGCTGCGTTTGGGGCTGTCGGTTTGTTTGTCCCCGCGTGGATAAACGCGTTCTATATTCTGATTGGCTGAGAGCTTACATCATGTGACCCTTGTCTTTTGTATAGTAAGATACAGAGCTCTAATGGTTTCTACCCCAGTACACTGTTCTCGTCGCCCCCTTCTGCCACTCCAACACCCTCCGATCAGCAAGAATCGACACTGTCGACCTGTGTGTCCCCACAAACCCAAGCCCACCACCCTGGATAACCCCGTCAACGAACGTCGGATACCTGCTTCCGTTAAAGAACTGCAGAAAACCGCTAGCAGAAAACGCACCAAGGTCCATGTCTGGCCACCACATCCCCATGATCCACCCTTTTCCATCCAAGCTGCAAGACCTCAGTCCACCAGCCCTCATCTGTCTCATCAGTCGTCATAATCACATCCCCGTCTCCAATCCGTATACCCTTGGTCTTGAAAATCTCTTCTCGAACCTCCTCCACACGTTGCGCATAAGCCGATAGAGGTGCAAGACAATCTTCAGGTTTCACTGTGACTTCCTTGGTATTACACGCGTTTTTAAAGTCGCCGCGGCGAACGTGTATTGCAATGTACTGAGCAGGTCAATTCAAAAGTTTTGAAGGAAGAAAATTAACGGTTACCGGTGGGATTTCCTCGTGCTCTTCAACGACAAGCGCTTTCCTTATGCACTCATCCGCAATGTCCTGCATCTCGGAAGAAAAACGCATATACTGTCCGACGAACCGCCATGCTGGTGAATATTGCTTGTCAAACTCCCATGCCTGCAGTTCTCGATGAATCAACGTTCGACAAAGGAGTGACTTCTGACCTGATGCGCGCAGATGAAATACATATTGTCGAAACACAAAAGTCGCTCGTCTGGCCAATATATGCTTTGCTGGATGGGTCCAGGCTCGGGGCTCAAATCCACGTTCGCTGGACGTGTATCTTCGAAAGCGAGAGCTGCCAAAGACCAGAATGTTGCCTGTTGATCTTTGTAGTCTCCTGGAACGAGCTATGGAATCCGTGAATTTCGAGCTGCAGCGTCTTTGGGAACGCACCTTGACCCATTCAGGCGTAGGCGTATAACTAATGTCTACGACGAAATCAATGAAAAACCAGAGGATAAGGAGATGTGGACGCACCCAGTTTGAGATTATGTGGGCGCAAACTTCGCCAACTAGCATTCCACACGCCTAGCTCCATACTCCAACAGCCTATCCCATCCAGCGTCCCGGCGCTTGTGAGGTCCTAATCGAAAGTCTAACCAACTCTTCATGTCAATGGGACTTACGCACCTTGACCTCGCCCCACTCGAGCACTCTCACACCCACCTCCTCCTGCATCCTCGAAATATTGAAAAGCCTAGGTCTGTAAGATGCGTCTGCTAGCCTGCACCCTTACACTTGCCTGCTAAACGGCACAAACTCCTCACTCTTGACACCATGCCTCTTCTTGCGCGCAAACGGAGCCAGAATGGGAATACGTTCGGTGATGAGTCCGAGGTAGATGAGATTCATGTATTCCATGACTTGGTTGTCTGTCGTGTATTGCAGTATAGTCAGGCGTCAGCGAATAACGAACGCACTCCATCCAGACGTCGGCCACCCAGAGATGTATTTGAGCTCAGGCCGCAAATTATCTGTCGAAAACATTGAGTGAGCCCTTGCCAAATGCGCGGCACCAAACCTCGAAACGAGCCCGTCGGCACGTCGTTCATTAAAAGTGGCTGCGTTGGCTCGGGGACTTGCATCGTCACGGTGACTGTCGGGGCTACAGGCGCGTCCCAGCGGTTGAACGGATCGCGTTGAATCCATCGTGCCGATTGCAGCGACGAGGAGGGACTCCAAAAGGTGTGAAACAGCCAGGCCAGGGAGATTGAAGCGGCCAAGAGGGCAAGGAGCGGTCGACGACGCGTCTTGACGCCCATGGCGAGGTAAGCGAACAAGGCCCGCGTTTGAGGTAATGGAATTACTGTTTTGGGACACGCGTTGAGCAGTTACAAATATTGTACAAATTCTTTCACTTTATCAGCACAGAAATCTCTTCTGGCACACTCGGTCGTTTCTTCCACTCCTCCGTCCATCCCTCCGCGGCACCTTCTCGATCTCCAATGCTGGGAAGCCCAAACACCGCTGCAACAAGCCAGATATCCTGCTCATTGGGTTCATGCTCGCCCATAAGCGTCGGCAGCACCGCTCTCGCCACCATCAAATTTGTATTCGCGTCCGTCCTCAACGCGGTTCCTTTCCTCGCCTGCCCACCAAGATCAACGATGCCCGAAACACCCGCTTTGGACGCAGCTCTCGCTGCACCACCATCCGCCATCGTGCCAAACTCTTCCCCTTCCACAGGCTCCAATGCCCGCCCGTCCTTACGCTGCCCGTATATCGCCCATGCGCCCTCAGCTGACGTCAACTGGCGCCCAGTTCGGATGCGATGCACTCTGAGATGCCACAACGGCGCTGCATCCGTCGGCGGGACCAACCACGTCTCCACCTGCACATCCTTCCACGGGTACCACATGGACCGTAACCACCCTGGTGCAGGCCCTTCAAACCGTGCCTCACGTGTATCACGACGACACTTCCACGTCTCGCCTCCATCATCGCTCAATGCAAGGGTACTATCGCCTCCAAGCTCTTCGAGCGTGCCACTCCCCACTGGGACACTATATCCGAATGCAGACGAATACGCCAGTTTTCCGTACTTGGCCGGGCCCTGCTTGACGGGGTACGAGCATTGCTGGCCCGAGGACAAGATATAGGCGTGTCCGGCAAGGTTGGTGGCGATATGCAGCGGATGCTTGAGCGCTTTCGTTACGTTAAGGAGGGAGGATGGGTAGGGCTCCTCCTCGGAGGCCCAGAAGGGATGGGTTTCTGGAAGGGATAGCGAAACGAAGGACTTGCAGCACCAATACGGGGAACCGGGAGAGTTGTAGTTTTCGGTCATATTGTGATTTGGGTAGCAATATCCGATGGTGAGCGTTCCGTCGGGATAGTAAGCACCCGCCTGTTTCGCCCAGTAGCGGATATTTCGCAACTGGATGCCTTTGACCACACCCCAGGTCAATGGAGCAGGGAGATCGACGTCGGCAAACGCAAGGGCGCCCCAGAACGAGGACATGGCGAAGCGATATGTCAGACTGCGCCCGAAAGGAATTGCTCGACCTATTTGTGGATTAGTATGTAGCCTGCAAAAAAACCAAGCCCACCTTCAGCATCGAAATAATGAACGAAATCGAGGGCGAATTGCCGTGCTCTGTTCCTGTATTCTTCGCATCGCACGGGGTCTTCCTTGGTCTGAATCTTGGAGTAGGCCAACTGAGCAAACTGGATGGCAAAGGACGAGGAATAATAGTCGAGCTGAACGACACCCTCGGGGCCATCTCGGGACCACCCGTCGCCGATATAGAACGTGTCGAGATGATCCAAATCGGCCTTCATCCGCTGCGCGTCAAACCGCGCCGACCCCGCCTTGGATAAACCGAGATTCGCAAAAACGCGAAACCAAAGCCAATTCGTATTCGGCATTTCCTTGTCGTTCATGCCCCCAAGCCAGCGCTCGACATTCGCCTTGGCCTCGGCACTGAGAGGATCCCACAGCTTCTCACGGGCTACGGCAATAGAGAAGCCGATAGCAGAGCACTCGACCATCCTCTGGTCCTTGTGTCGCATATCGCCCCAGAATTCCTCATGGGCCGGATCGCACCCATTCGTGAAACCGTCAACCCACCGCTGAGTGCCTGAATATTCGCCGCCCCCAGCCAGCAACGAAGAGAGGCCCCAAATCGGCCGAGAAAAGCCCTCGAGCTGGGCGGCAGCCTCGTCGTAGTGTGTCGCGGTGTGACCGAGATGAATGCGAGCACCCCCTGGCGAAGTATGGGCAGCGAGGGGATCGAGGAGATCTGTCAGGAAATTGGCCAAGTCAGCCTTGGTCCGGAGCGTATTCGCAGAGAAGGGCGTCGTCTGGCCGAAGGAATCCATGGTCTTTGGAAGATCATGGTCGTTCACTTTATACGCCAAGACCGGCCCGCACCGCACCGGAATAGGGCCGAAGGACCAATCACAACCACACTCAAAACCTCCGTTTGCTCAACAAGGCAATTTTGAATCCAAAAACGTAAAAAATCATAAACTATTCAGCCATCTTCCTCCTTCGCTCTCCAACCTTCCAAATCACATCCTTCAGCTCCTGCACAACCTCCCCACCCGGGCCACCCCATTTCGGGCTCTCAGATTCAACACCAATCGACAGCCGAGGCCCACCACTCTCCCGACGCGCCTTGGCCAACTGAATCCGCTCCTCCCGCGTGAGTTTGGGCCGTTCTCTCGTGAACACACCAACCTCCGCCTGGCTCTCAAACACCTGCTCAGCGCCAGGCATCGGCAAATGCCTTGCCGACGTGCCGAGCAGCAAATGAGCCGTCGCATCGTCCAAATCCAAAGCCGACGCAGCGACATCAGCATCCCGTGCCGCAGCCACAACAACGGCATCATTATGTTGCTGCTGCTGCGGCTCCTCCTCGATGGGTTCCGCTGGATCCGGTTTGTCCGAATCACTCGCATCGTGTCCGAGGGATGGTACGTCTTCCTCGGACTCGACAGCGTCAACGGGGGGTGGCAAAGGCGGCGCCACGATGGCCAACAGCTTGTCTCTTCCCCTCTCGCACTCTCGTAACGCCAATCCAAGCTCCCGACGAAGCCGCTCATACGCTTGCAGCGCGGGTGGTTCAGCTGGCGGCTGAGGTTCCCGCGACAACGAAAAGGTGCGGGAACGCCGGCGTCGCAAATATGGCTGCGGTGTCGGTGACTTGTCGTCCCTCAATACGGCCACACATTCCGCCAAATGTTCTCGCGCATCGTCAAGCGCAGACGAAATGGCATCCACATGCGCTGCAAAGCGAGACAAGTGCGTCGGGACAGGTGCAAACGAAGTTAGCAGCGATGTCACTGACATCCGTGGTTCCGGTTGAGCCGGTTCAAAATCGCCGTCGACAACTGGTTTGGGAGGATCCGAGTTGCCAAGTACCTCCTCTTGCACCGCAGCTTCTTCCAGTGCCTCTGTAAGACGCGCCGCAGCATCCGAAAACGTTGTTGTGAGAAGGGCCATCACAGACCGCACATCCTCCCAATAACCTTCATCATCCTCGTCTCCAAAACGGAGCGCAAGGAGATGCGAACACGCATATCGCTTTGAAGCCAATGCACCATCGAGCGCATGATGTAAAGACGAAAGCGCCAACGGGTGCCTCATTGTCTGCATAGTCGTGAACCGCGAAGCGTGAGATATGGTGGACGAGGGCGTTAACGGTGTACGCGGCGGAGTCCTCGGCAGTCTGAGCGTCTCAATACCTGAAACTCTCCGCCTTCGTTGGAGTGCAAGTGCAGCGACGCCAAATTGCGCATTTCTGTCCTCATCCTCGTCTTCATGCACTAGATCGAGTTGGTGTGGCGTGCTTGGCGCGCTATTGCTGCGTGTAAGAGGCGATGGGTTGAGGAGGCTGGACAAATCCGAGCGACGCCTCTCGCGTTTTCTAGGTACCGAGTGCGCGCCGCTCCACGATGTCCGTTTGGATAACATGGGATCTGGCGACCCAGAGGACAACGAGTGCCGAGGTGATGGCGGGGCATACATCTCGGACAGTTGAGCCAATTCGACCGGCGCCGTTAACGCAGCGAACAAATGCCGGACATTATCGCATTGAGTTTGCGTGGTATTCAGCGACGAGTGCATGGAGAGGCGGATAGCCGAAACCGGAGACGGCGGGCTGATCATTTCGTTAGCAAGATTACTTGACAACCAAGTAACGGACCTGTCTTCCTCCTTTTCGAGTAGATCCACCGTTTCTTGTACAACAGAATCCCACAGCGCGTTTGCTGTTATTAGTTCCTTCAAGGCTGCCATAGTCTAGACGGCGCGTGAGTCGATGGAGTGGAGAAAGCTGGAGCATACGCACAGATGTCATGTCCGTTTTCGTATTATCTGAATGTGTATACACGTATATTGAGGCCCCTCCGAGCGAGCCAAGGGCGGAAAAGTAAAGGCCTAAGCGTAGGCAGATTCCGGCCACCAGGAATATTGAACCCAGAATCCAATAGTCTATAGGTTCGTGTGTAACATTAGACGGAGGTTCTAGCTTCGGCTTCGGCTTCCCTGGGAGGGAAGGCGGACTGGAACGGCGGCGAGTGTTTGGCACGGGGAGGGTGGACGCGAGCAGGGACGACGATATCACGTCGTACTTGAACCGCTCGGCAAACTGTGAGGCTTCCGGAAGTGAGGGGAGGAGGGAACGTATTATCTGAGGGCGGTGTGGGTGTCCTGGCAAGTGAACGAGAGGCAGCCAACGCACCTCCACTGCGCGGACCAGAAACGGAGGCCAGTCTGGTGGTTCCTCATCGTCGTAATCCGGCCCATACTCGTAGGGCTCTTGCATGAATTCCGGTACAGACCCAGGCATTGTTTCTAGCGGTTCTCCCGAAACTGGAGACGGCGGGCTGATCATTTCGTTAGCGAGATTACTTGACAACGAAGTAACGAACCTGTCTTCCTCTTTTTCAAGTAGATCCACCGTTTCTTGTACAATAGAATCCAACAGCGCGTTTGCTGTTATCAACTCCTTCAAGGCTGCCATAGTCTAGATGGCGCGTGAGTCGATGGAGTAGAGACAGCTGGAGCATACGCACTGATGTCATGTCCCTTTTCGCACTATCTGAATGTGTATACACGTATATCGAGGCCCCACCGAGCGAGACGAGGGCGGAAAAGTAAAGGCCTATGCGTAGGCAGATTCCGGCCACCACGAAGATTAGACCTAGAACCCAATAGTCTATAGGTTCGTGTCTACCGTTAGACGGAGGTTCCAGCTTCGGCTTCCCGGGTTGGGGAGGCGTTTCTTGTACAACAGCATCCCACAGCGCGTTTGCTGTTATTAACTCCTTCAAGGCTGCCATAGTCTAGATGGCGCGTGAGTTGATGGAGTAGAGTAGAGACAGCTGGAGCATACGCACTGATGTCATGTCCGCTTTCGCACTATCTGAATGTGTATACACGTATATCGAGGCCCCTCCGAGCGAGACGAGGGCGGAAAAGTAAAGGCCTATGCGTAGGCAGATTCCGGCCACCACGAAGATTAGACCTAGAACCCAATAGTCTATAGGTTCGTGTCTATCGTTAGACGGAGGTTCCAGCTTCGGCTTCCCTGGTTGGGGAGGCGGAGTGGAACGGCGGCGAGTGTTTGGCACGGGGACGGTGGACGCGAGTGGTTCCTCATCGTCGTCGAAATTCGGCTCATACTCGTAGGGGTCTTGCATGAATTCCGGTACAGACCCAGGCATTGTTTCTAGCGGTTCTCCCGAAACTGGAGGCGGCGGGCTGATCATTTCGTTAGCGAGATTACTTGACAACCAAGTAACGAACCTGTCTTCCTCCTTTTCGAGTAGATCCACCGTTTCTTGTATAACATAATCCCACAGCGCGTTTGCTGTTATTAATTCCTTCAAGGCTGCCATAGTCTAGATGGCGCGTGAGTCGATGGAGTAGAGTAGAGACAGCTGGAGCATACGCACTGATGTCATGTCCGCTTTCGCATTATCTGAATGTGTATACACGTATATCGAGGCCCCTCCGAGCGAGACGAGGGCGCAAAAGTAAAGGCCTATGCGTAGGCAGATTCCAGCCACCACGAAGATTAGACCTAGACCCCAATAGTCTATAGGTTCGTGTGTAACATTGGACGGAGGTTCTAGCTTCGGCTTCGGCTTTCCTGGTGGGGAAGGCGGATTGGAACGGCGGCGAGTGTTTGGCACGGGGAGGGTGGACGCGAGCAGGGACGACGATATCACGTCGTGCTTGAAGCGCTCGGCAAACTGGGAGGTTTTTGGAGGTGAGGGGAAGAGGGAGCGTATCATCTGAGGGCAGTGTGAGTTTCTTGGGAAGTGAACGAGAGGCAGCCAACGCACCTCCACTGCGCGGACCAGAAACAACGGAGGCCAGTCTGGTGATTCCTCATCGTCAAAATCCAGCTCATAGTCGTAGGGGTCTTGCATGAATTCCGGTACAGACCCAGGCATTGTTTCTAGCGGTTCTCCCGTAGCTGTGGAGGGATTCTCTGTCAGTGATGCAGTCTGCAAAGGAATCGTGTGCCGCCGTACCTCTGAGATACTGCTCGAGTGGGTGGTCGTCGAAGACGGGTTGCGCCATAATAGAGAGGATAATAGGATAACAGTCGGAAAGCAAGGAACGACAGAGTTGGAGAAGCAGAACGGGGTATGATGATGGTCCAGTTTCAAAGACCAGTTACGTAAATCATCCCTTGCGGGCGGGAATTCCTGCAGCTACTACCACATGCACGACACCGGGCACTGAGCACTACCATGCATTAGATACGGAACATCATATTCTAAAAGGGTCGGGCTGGAGATCGGTGTGGGTGTACGGTCAACCAATTTAGAAGTGACGGATTAGATTACAGACACTTGAAGTCTCAAATTTTAGTGTCAGCCACTCTCAACGTCTCTTCCACTGCACCCATATCCTTCTCTCCATGCCTCGCGCCCGACCCCGGTAAGGACTTTATTGAGAACTTCCACGGACATGGACGCGATCCTCCCAAGCCCGCCTTCGTCTCAACCGTCCACCGCCTGTACACATTTCGGTGAGTTTTCTGAAACTGTGCATGGGTATCATTTGCTCACCTAGCCAGACCACCCTTCCTTCAAGATTCAAGGTCGCCGACTCGCCCTCTTCCAGACCCGCCACGTTATCCTTCAAGACCAGCAAACTGCGCGCAAACCAAGAGCCAAGAAACCGAAGACAATTGAATTGACTGAAGCGATTGTGGCTGGGCTTGCATGACATGACTTCTGGGCTGGTTCTACTCCCTGTACCTAGGTTGCTTCTTGCTTCGGGTTCTTCAAGGGCTGGACAAATGGAAGACTTCAAGGTGAGTCATTGTCCTCGTCGTTGGTACGGATTGAAAGGGTCCCTCAGACAGCTCCCTATTTCCCGGGGGTGGTGAGAACCTCGTGTTCCCTTGTCGTGGGCCCCGGGCTTATTACGCGTCTCGCGTCAACTAAAAGCACGTTCGAAAATCATCGAGAGAGGATAGTGGCGAAGGATGGTGGAGGTCGTAATCACAGTCTGATTTGCGTGTCTTTGTTTTGTCCCCTTTCCTGATTTGATCTCTCATCATCTCTCATTCAACCTCGATGCCTGCTGTACGTTCCAAGCGCGGAAACAAGTCCGCAAAGCAGGTCGAAGAAGAGGAGGTGGTTGAGGAAACCCCCATGGACGCTGAAGACTCAATACCGGAGCCACCTGTCGACGAACCTATGCCGAGTGCTGACTCTCCAGCACCGACAACAACAACTTTGACTATGGAGGAGCGCAAGGCCAAAATGGACGCGTTACGACAGAAACGCGCGGCTTCGAATAAAGCGAACCGGGCTTCGCTGGTGGAGGAATCTGCCAAGGCGCATATGACCGCCAGAGAATTGGCTCGGTTAGAGAAGCAGCGCAAGCTGGCAGAGACACTGCGGACCAAGGCAGACGCCGAGGAGCGTGGGGAGCCTGATGCAGTTGAGCGGGCAAAGAATTGGGAGTGGACGATTGAGGAGAACGATAACTGGGAGAAGAAGAAGGCGCGCAAGGCTCGGAGGGCAGACTTTGAGTTCCATGGTGCGTCTCTGCTTGTGCGGTATTGAATGATACTTACGCTCACTGGCAGACGACGCTCATGCTGCACGAAGACGGTATAAGAAGGATTTGGACCACATCAAGCCCGACTTGGTGGCATACAACCGACAGAAGGAGCTGGCAATGGGCCTTGCTCCTGGCTCGTTGACTGCCTTTGACCCAACTGGTTCTTCTTCACAGGTGCGCTATTGGCTCGTTCCGCATTCCTTTTATTCATTCTGGTCCATATTAGATGATACCAACGGCGGAAGAGCAACGACTGGCAGCAGAGAACCTCTACCGCGATGCCAACACGCTCATCTACGGGGACAACAAACCTTCGGAAGATGCGATCGACCGCGTTGTTGGGAAGATCAACAAAGAGTCCGTTTTCTGCGATTCCTTCCGCTTTGGCTCATTCCTCGTCAGCATCGACAAAAAGAGCAAGTTCTCGCGCAAACGGCCAAACGAGGACCAGGGCGATATCACCTACATCAACGAACACAATCGTGTGTTCAACAAGAAGGTGCGTTTGCTCTGTGCTAGCTTCAAGAAACTGACGAATCTTGCAGATTGCGCGGTACTACGACAAATATACTGCCGAGATCCGTGCAAGCTTCGAGCGGGGTACTGCCCTTTGAGTCGCGTTTGCTGTGTACCTATAGCGTTATAATCTTATTCGGTCGGTGTATGATACGAACGGCGTTGCGCAGCCTTCCGCAATCCCACTTTCACGTTGCTTGCGGTGTTACGCAGTGTCCACCAGAATAGTAGACCAAAATGAATTTTGCGGCACGGGATTGATCCATTCAAACGGCTCGACTTATCGACCGACTATTAGACTCCCCCTGGCCTGGGACCATGTCCGCAGCGACGATGCCTGCCAGACCCGTTTCTCCTGTCGACCAGGACCTCCAGAAGCTGTACGACGAAGTATGGGCCGGATTTGCCACGGAAACCCCTGCGGATGGAGAACTGGAGAACATATACAGTGTCTACGGCACGGACAGCGAGACGTCGCCGACCGTCTCGTCGATGCCCAGTACTCCTCGTGCGTCGGTTGCTATCTCCTGCCGCTGACCGAGAATAAACTGGCATTAGATGATGACCGTAGTTACTATTCGCACAAACCTCAACGGCCAAGCAAAGGTTCAGTCCGCCGTCTACCACCGACGCCTTCCTCGCCCTCGTCTTCCATTGGCATGACTATGCCAGAGCCCGATCCCTACGACGCCGGTGCGCCATCCCCACGACCAAGCGTCGAGTCGTATACCACAGCGGGCTCATCCGATCTCCTTCGACAAGCTACCGCGACCAGTATGCGTCGTTTGCCCTCTGCTCCAGCCAGATCCGCGCCTCCTCGACCAGTGACACGGAACTCGGACTCGTCGGGCTCATACGGCGCAGTGTCGCGTGAACCCTCGTTCCGTCCGCCGGGCGCTGGAGCCCCAACAACGCCTGGATCTCCAACTTATGATCAGTATGACTCTTATCCTGTGCGTTCCAACGGCCAACTAGGCACCCTCCCCGAGAGCCAGCAATACAAATTGACACCCGCGTGTTAGTCCACTGCTAAATAAAGATTTCTGGGCCGCTGAATGCTTTTCCCAGACAACAACCCCCAGTATGCGCGCTCCAGCTCCTCCCAAGCGCTGAGTCGCAACACTTCCGCCAATAGTACTGGCGCTCCAGGCCCAGCACCTGATCAATATCTTTCCACGGGCCCCAGCGGCATTGACCGCCGACCAAGTGAGATGTTGCGCGATCTTGCCAGCTACGCTCCACGTGGGCCGTTGGAACTTCATGATGACGCCGAGGCCGAGTATTGGGAGGAAGAGGAAGAGGACGACGAGTCCCGTTTCGTCAACTACTCCTTGCTCTCGCACATTGCAGTGCAGCTGCGCGACAAGGTTCCCCGAGGGACCCATGTCAAGGGCAGTATCCCCTACCCTCGCGCCTTCACGGGCAAGGATATCGTCAGCACTATCCAAACCCAAATCCAGCGCGAACTGGCCGTAAACCACGGCATCTCAACCAGCGACCGGAGTGCCGCTCTCCAAGTGGCTCGTAGTCTGCAAAGCCAGCTATTCTTCTACGAGGTCGAATGGGGCGGTCGCGTACTGCAGGATGGCGTGGAAGATGTGTATATGTTCCTCGACGACGTCGAAGGAGCTTCCGACGCACCTCGGGAAGAGCTTCCAACTGGCGTGGTTACGATGTTGACCAAATGCTATACGCCAAGTTGCGAGGATGAAGTGCCGTGCTACTCCTACGGTTGTCCGCGGAGGGGTAACACCCTTGTTTTACCGACTCCGGGTCCCGCGGAGACTCCTACCCTGCCGTTGCGCGAGGAGTGGCCCAATACCGTTCCTCAGGAAGTCCTTTCACAGCTTCCAGAGAGTGAGATCAATCGCCAGACGTGCGTTTTTTTCATCGGTTTCATCATTTGTTGCTGATATTCTTTTTAGGATCATCCACAAGCTCATCAGCAAAGAGGATCAGTACATCCAGGACCTCGATATCGTCGAGACGGTCTTCCTCAAGCCCTTGCGCGCTGCCAACCCACCTGTCATTCCTCTCGAACGGCTCGACGACTTTATTGATGAAGTTTTCGGGAACATTCTCGATTTAAGAGAATGCAATCGTCGTTTGTTGGAGGTCATGTATGTACGACAACGCGAGCAGGCGCCTGTCATACAGCGTATAGGGGACGTCTTCTTGTCGGCTGCCACTGAATTTCGACTGGCTTATCCGATATACATTGGGCATCACCCGCTGGCGGAGAAGCGATTGAAGGAGGAGATGGATTCCAATCCCGAGTTTCGAATTTTCCTTGAAGTAACTTCAACTTTTTTTTGTGCACTTTTGCGAGGTCTTATATTCTTCAGCAATGTTCACGGCAATCTTCTCGCGACACCATGCGTCTGGACTTGAAGCACTTTCTCAACCGACCGGCTGAGCACCTGCAAAAATATCCTGTGCTGCTAGATGCGATATTCCACGAGACGGCGGAAGGAAACCCCGATGCGGACTATCTTGTTGAGGCCATTGGTGCGATCAAGAATCTGCAGAGTGTCGCACAACTGCGCACATTCCAGACCGCCATGGGCAAAGGTGCTCCAGGCAAATGGGAGTGGCATGACCTCGTCGCGCCCGAAGTGCGGACAGCGTTGCCAAAGGAGGAGCAGAAGCGACAGTCGATCATCTTTGAGCTTATCAAGGGCGAGATGGCGTATGTGAAGGATCTGGAGAATATTGAATATGTATGTCCATCCTCGCACCCATGGACTCGACTCACTTTTTTCAGATGTACATCAAACCTATGCGAGCCAATGACCCGCCTCTATTCCCCACATCAGAAATGCTGGAACAATTCATTGAAGACGTGTTCCACAATTTTTCCGAGTTGTATCAACACCACCGCAAACTCGTCGACAAATTTCACGAGATTCAACGCGAGCAGCATCCCGTCATTCGGAGCGTTACTGCTGCCATGTTTGATGCTGCTCTGAATTTCCGCGACGTGTATATGGAATATATTCCCAATTACCCGATAGCGGCTTACCGTATCGACGACCAGATGGCCAAGAGCCCCGAATTCAAGAGTTTTGTTGACGTACGTCGCTTTCTTTATCCACTGCTCATACTCAAAGCAGTACAGTTAGCCGTGCGGCATGCCGACGCGCACCGACTGGACATGAAGAACTTTATCAATCGACCGATTCCAAGGCTGCTCCGATACGAACTCCTGCTCAAGGGCATCCTTGACGAGACGCCACAAAATCACGACGACCGGAAGGAAATTCCCCAAGTTCTTGAAGTGATCAAGGCATTAGGGAAGGACACGGAGCCCGGTGTCGTGTCCGCCAAGCAAAAGGTCGAGTTGTGGCGGTACAACTCCAACCTGGTCTTCAAGCAGGGCGAAGCAGTCGTATGTCCTTGCTCTGTTTGCATTTGTTTATTGATCTCTGGCAGGACATGGATCTTCTGAACGAGAACCGTGCGTTGATCTATGCAGGAAAAGTCCTTCGCCAGCCGGATAACACTATCCCTACGCTCGAATGGAATGGGTGGAGCGAGCTCTTTGTGGTACTATTCGACAACTACCGTGAGCAAAGTCACTTTTGTCGAGGAAATGCCTGAATTTTTTTATTAGTTGTGATGACGAAACCAAAGGAGAGAGACGGGGTGACTAAATACCAGGTCAACCGACGGCCGATTCCGTTGGATCTACTAACGCTGGTCAACTTTACTGATCCCCCGACACAACGTGGTACAGGCCTGCTCCGTAATCTTCGGGGTGAGCGTGGGGAACGCGGCGAAGGCAGCGCGATCACGACACCCGAGAGCGCCATCGACTCTCGAGCTGTCTATCCCTGGACAATACATCACAACGGTCGCTTGGGTGGCCCCCACATCCTCTTTTCCGAAACGACGCAAGCGCGTTCCGAGTGGAAGCAGAAGCTCGATGAAGCGCTGGGCATCCGCAAGGTCGTGCAAGAGTCAAATCGGGTCTTTGAGATTGAGACACTCAGTGCCGACACGTTCATGATGCCGTCGATTCAGGTCGCTTCTGCGTCACAACAGTGGAATCAAGACACTTCATTCACGGGCAAAGTTACTTGCTCTGTTCCATTCAGTGCGTTACTTTGACTTGTACTGTACTCTGCTAACTCTAGTTCAGATACCAGTGATGGTCGTGGTTTGGTGGCTATTGGTTGTGCTGAAGGCGTGTGGATTGGGTTCCGACATGACGCCAAATCCATGCGCCGCGTTCTTCACCTGAAAATGGTCACGCAATGCGCGATGCTCGAGGAGTTTGGCATCTTTCTCGTCTTGGCGGACAAGTCCCTGTTTGCGTACCACATCGAAGCGCTGGTGCCATCGTCTCCGCAGGGATCGCACGCCTCGCAAGTTCCGCAAAAACTCAATGGAACCAAGGATGTGCATTTTTTCAGTGTGGGGACGCTGCATGGTCGGACACTCGTCATCTACATGAAGAAGAAGGGACTGGACAGTATCTTCCGTGTTCTCGAGCCTGTCGGCGACAAGATCAACGAAAAGGTCAAGGCTCCCGCGGGATTGGGCTCGCGCTTTGGCTTCAAATCCAACAAGTCGGAGTGGTTCCGGATTTACAGGGACTTTTTCTTGCCTTCCGAGTCGTTTGACCTCTACTTCCTCAAGGCCAAGATTGTCATCTTGTGCACGAGGGGCTTTGAGATTATGGATTTGAACGAGTGAGTGCTGAATGAATCCCTGGATTTCTCTGATGCCGTCCCAGCTTCAAGAGCGTGACCATCCCGCTGCGAGAGGATCCCAAGCTTGCAGCATTATCGAGGCGATGTGATGCGTGCCGTCCTATAGGCATGTTCCGATCTAATGAAGATGGGTTCTTGCTATGTTACAATGGTGCGTCAGTCGTCGCTACTATATTTCGCGCTAACGTTGTGTCAGAATTCGGAGTCTATGTCGACAAACATGGAGAGCCGCGGAACGGCGGCGCGACCATTGAATGGGAAGGGAATGCCGAGAGGGTGGCTTTGCATTCGCCATACATTCTCCTCTTCGACTCGCGATTCATCGAGGTCCGTAACCTCGAGAATGGACGCTTGGCGCAGATTATCCCTGGTAATGACGTCCGCTGTCTTTGGGATGGCCGCGGCGTTACCTCCACTATCACGGCGACCCCAGGCCGTGATGGAGAGCCCACTGTGCAGGAGGCACAAGTTCATGCCGTGATGAATGGCGGGGACCCTGGAAGCAGGCCTTCACGGATTCTTGCCCAACATGTCTTTGAGCTCATCCCTACCATCCCCCTCTATCTCCCGGACAAGCAGCAAAAACCGCAGTATTTTAACCAGAATTCCCCACCCCACTCACCGACTCGAGCGTCTTCTAATGGCTGGAGATGAGACTGTAATATTGTATAGTGTATGCACATCTAGTAAATTGATTCCATGGAATACTCTGTACCGGGCCTACATAAGATATCTGCCGATGAAAGAGTATGATCTTAACACACTGCCACCAGATCCGATCGACACAACCCTCCTTAACCACAACCACCACTGCTTGCTCGTCGAAATTCCCGCTACCGTTAGGTAAGGGTTTCTTATAGGGAGTACCTTTTGACAGCACAGTCGGTAAATCACACTTTTCGTCAGCAGCTTTAGTCACAAGCACATTTTGGCTGGAGCCGCAGGAATGCCGGTTTCTCGGCACGGATCGGCTTATGTCTTGTGACCTGCTGACGAACAATGGTTTGCGTAAACAACATCGTCATTTCCTCTCCACCTACACTGAGTCGGAAAAAGTAATGGATCACCAGATCTTGAAAATTGGACGCGCTGTCAAGCCCGATGGAGGGACATTGGAAACTGGTTGTGGGGTGTAGTAGGAGCACTAGGAGGGCTACTATTAGCAGGTACAAATCAGAGTCCGAAATCAGCTTTGTTCGGCTTCAGTGGCGTGTCAAACGCGAACATGTGATCCGTTTGTTATTCTGCATTTGGTTGACCCACACTATTTGCCGTGAAACACTGCAACGACTGACCCAAATTAGCTCAAATGTTGTACAGCTCCTCTTCACTATTCCATCTTCCATCTGTGACCCAAATCAGTGCACTTCCGGCCTGCTCAGGGACTCAGAAACATCAAATGAAGAAATTGATAAAATAATCCTCCCGTGTACCCAGGACCCCCTACCTGTATGGTATAATTTGTCAGTGGGAGCTCATGGATGCTGGAAAAGCTCAGTTGACCTCAAAAAGTGGAAATTCAATGTGCAGAGTCCTCCATTTAATTTTCATTGCCGAGCTGAACATTGGGTTGAAAGTTCGGCACTTGTTTTCAGGTGTCTTGAATGACAATGCTGTACCAAAACTGACCAGGATGAAGCCTAGGACACTCTCCTTCATTAATCCAATCTCCCAGGTACAGGAACAGAGCTACATATATGCCCCGAGACCAAACAGTGTTGTTTTTCAGCTTTGATCTGTGGCTGGATTTTCCCATAGGGTCAACCATCACACCGTCGAGTCTGTGCATCTTCTAGGCATCTCATAGGATCCAAAATAGCACAACTGATCAATCAAGACCCAGAAATATGGCTTATCGGGGCTGTTGAGAGGCTCCTTGCTCAGGTTGTATATACAGATCATGCAAAAATCAACATCAGGCAACCACCCACCATGCACGTCTGCATGAGTTGCCTTTCCTACACTCTAGGTGTAACTCAGTGACCTGCATCTACTGTATTCAGCCGGATTTTCACACTGTGCAAGGCCCTATTTCAAGATTGAGGCCACCAAAGAGCCGTGGCCAAACGGTGGTGGAAGTTCTTCGACCCTGATAGGGTGTGAGGTGGTGACAATCACCTCGCCTGTGTCATTGGGGCACTCCTTAGGATTGGAAGAGTTGCCCTATACATGCTTGAGACCTCTGATTAAAGACTACTGGCAGGCCATGGGCACCTTTGCCGTGTTAGTGGTCACGACTTCATTGACCAAGGGCTTCACAACCAACCCACTTAAGACCAGATTTTTGGGCCCAGAATTGCTCAACAGACATTGAATTATCATCCAGTCCTATTTCCAGTTGCACCTGCAGCATTGAGTCCAGGTAAAAGATCAAACATGCGGATTTGACAGAAACCAGATTTTAAAATGGATCACTTTCATTTTTGTGATCGCTCTGCTACAGCAAGGAGAGGGTCAGGTGACTCAATATTTTACGGGTATATACTAGACACTGTAAGCTTCCTTCGAAGACCTTAACATCGCCCAGAAGTGGCGTGGCTGTGAAGCAATGCATCAAACAATTTCGAACCAGGCATGATCCATTACTTTTTCCGACTCAGTGTAGACCTTGCCCTTCGCGCCTTCGCTGGAAACCCTCACTCCGCCACCGTGGCCTTTCTGTCTCCTCATATAACTAGGTATTGCTTTGCAGTTTGAATCCAATCGATCGCTCCGAGTCTCGCTCGTCGCCCAGTGGACTTGAGATCAACAACTGGGATACCTTCTTGCGAATCCGACGTTGAAAAGAAGACATCCTTCAGCTCTCTGGCACATGCTCGCCGTGTCAGGCTGCAACTCTGGTCCAAGGGGCAAGACGAGGCCGCACATGTTATCGAGGGATGGCCAAGACAGCGGAATCGTTGAGGCGCGTGCGTGAGATGGCAGATCTGACATAGTACGGCGGCATACAGCTCGGGCTATCCAACCTAAAGACGACGAAGAATCATTATGCCGTGAGCCGTGGCCTGCTCCCTGGCAGACAATTGCTCAGGGCCAATGCAAGTGCGTTTTGCATCTTTTGTTCTCCGTCGCTCCTTGACTCTCATGCTAGGCTGTCTAACACAATGATTGGAGAACACGCCTGCAGTGCACACATAATATGTCCGCACTCCCATCCCTCACTTGGCAACCTTTGCGTTGGAGTCTCGACCTCGGGCGGTCACGGCTTAGATCTGTGGTATGGCTATTTGCTTTGACAATATTCTGACCGCTGACCCTCTCACAGAACGCGGGAGATCGGTGCAAGAACTACCTAACAGCGAGGTCTTCGCGAGGTTGCCGAGCTCCGAGGACCAGGTAAGTGTCGACGCCTGCAACCTTTCGGTTCGCTGAACCCCGTCCATCCATACCCATTCTTTGGCCAGAAAACCTCCTGCCAGTCTTTCCAACCCTTTCCATCAATCTCTACCGTGATACTGGCTCAGTGTATATATATATTCGCTGATTGCTGTGCTGGACTCGGGAATGGATTGTTTTGGAACCTTTTTGTCCGCTGCTCTCGCTTTGTCACCCCGCTCTTCGTTGAGAACGCCGATGACCGCAGCTCTACTTCCTGGATGTGAAGATGAAGATGAAGACCAACTCTGCATGCCCGGATTTTGTCATCGTCAAGGTAGAGCTCCAGCCTATCCAGCAATCAAGTTCTATTGCCCGCATTTATTTTATTTGTTCCAACAAGCGGAGATGCCCATTCTCAGGAATCAAACTCGAAGACAAAGAGTGCCGGCGACTCCAAACAGGAAGCTGTCCCAAGTTCTTGAAGGAGCGGGCTGCGGAGAGGGCGGTCGGTGCGGCCGAGGAGATGAAGGCGGAAAACCTGATTAAGGGACCGAAGACCCCCCAGTGTCCAGATCTCACCAGCTATTTAGCTATACTCATCAGTACCGTGAGCTCAGCTAGTGCTCTGGGCATTCAAATTCCTTTGAAGAGAATTATGGGAGGCGCGAGGGAGTGCGTCCCGAAGCGTCGCACGGACGAGCGCCGCCTGCTTGAGGCTTGAATGCGTCAGAATCAGAATGCCTCGTCTAACTCCTTTTAACGGGGTTTTTGTATTTACTAACGCCCCGCCACTTGTTCATTACTATCATTGTAACATACTTGGTTTTTCCTCCTCGTTCGCGTGTGCAAACATTGTAATGCGAACCACCAGGATGGAAGTGAACAGCCAAAGAAACCCCGGTAGCGGGCCTTGCCGCTTGTCGGCCCTACATCCTTATACATGTCACTGTACGTGTCGATACAAGACCCATCCCGATGTCCACTGACTCTTCCTAGGGCGCCGGAAAAGAAAGTCATGGTCAGCAAAGACGCGACGGCTATGGAGGATGAAACACTTGGGAAAAACGCGTACGTTTGATGCGTCTGTCTCGATATTCACCGCCGAATCTGTCTCCAGCGCGCCCAACAAGATCAAGAAGGCTGTTGATGACAGCGATGACAATGAGCCGTGAGTTGCGCGCATACAGCATTATTCTCTCAATAACTCTGGTCAGGAAACTGAAAGGGTAAGATCCAGTCGCATACGTCCGTCTCTGCTCACTCCCTGTGCAGTCCCAGGTCCAGACTGGCACGAATGTCCGAGTAAGGTCTCCACCCGCGTACATCGACGTTCACTGACTTTCACGGTGCTAGTCACCAGCTACACCTTATACTTGATCGCGTCTTGGCAGCGGCTGACATCACACGCACTGCACAACTCGAGAGAGACCTCGCCGATGCTAGGGAGGCTCTCGTTTTCCAACAAGAACAGATCTTCAAGTTGGAGGAACGATTGGCTCGGATGATACTTCTCAATACTGAACTCGTCACCAAGCTCAACGCTAATCCGTCCTCCGTCTGTCCATCCACCTGGCTTCCGACCGACGACGAAAGCGAGTACGAACAAGACGAGGAGGTGTCGGAAGAAGAGGAGGAAGAGGAGTCCTCCGATGAAAATGTCAGCGAGATGGAAAACGAGGACGGGGAGCGATTCGCCCAGTGAAGATCTTATCAACGCCCGGATCCTCGAATTGCGCAATGCGCGAGCACTTGGGAGAGAATCAGGGCACTGCAGAGGGCAGTATGTATTAGTATGCGGTGAACTGTACAAATTCAAATGCGCTCAAAGTCCATTCATTGTTTTCACACTATCAGTCAAATTCCAAGTCCAGTGCTTTTTCAAAGTCCACGGCTTCTGCTTGGATTGCTGGGCATACTCGGTGCCTGCCTAAGAAGAGCCCGTGAGTTGTACACATATATCTATTACTCTGAAAAACTCTGTTTAGGCAACACCAAGCGTAACAGTCACCCGAATATTCATCTCTACTCACTCCCTGTGCAGTTTGAAGTCGAAGAAACTCACAGTAAGGTTTCAACACGCGACATCGACGTCTATTGACTGTGCTCAGTGAAACTTGACCACATCCTCGACCGCGTCTTTTCACCAGCTGACATCATATGGATCGCGAAATCGGAGATGGAGGTTGGAACTCGCCGACGCCAGGGAGGCTCTCGTTGTAAAGCAAGAGCAGATCTACGAGTTGCAGCAACTTCAAGGCTAGCCGAGATGACGCTTCTCACTACTGAACTCGACACTCAATCATAACCCTTTCGACCTGAAAGTCCAACCTAACCGCCTACCCCGCTTCTGCTCTACAGCTTTGAGAACCACGTCTATGGCGCTCGGAATGCTGTCTGGTTCCAAGTTCCGACCTCCACCACGGCAACATTCACACTGTATGGCGCTCAACATTCCAGCCCCTTCACTGCGGCTGAATCCCGCTTCCTGCCTCATAGAAACCCCGCGACAAAAGCGAGTACGAGCAAGATGAGGAGGTGTCGGAAGAAGAGGATTCGGAAGTTTTTGATGATGACGGCCATTACTACTCTGCCGTTGCCAGTCTACTAAGAACCATTAGATGCCTCTACCCGCTGTGAAATTCATTACCACTGACTCTACTTGCCAACTCTGTGAGTCTTAGACTCTTAGCTAACTGCGAGATGTACCAGGGGATGTGCCCGCTGAGTCCTGTACAATGTACAGAACACACTGCGGGCAAAAGCCAAAGAAGCGTGCAGTTAAGGGACGTTTCTTGAAGGCAACCCGTCTGTGAATTTTAACCAAGGAGCACAAAGGAAAAATAGACCGACGGGTCACCTTAGAGAATTGTTAGAGAAAGTGTAAGGGTTGAACCTTCGGCACGGTTTGATCCGTTGATGGCCGGCCGGAAGTGACGCGTTCAGAGTTACGCGTACAAGCCGCTTCCGCGGCTTATCCGCAGCTTGCCGAGATGACGTGTGTCATCGGCCTGAGCAGACGCGTAGTTGTTCCTTGTTCTCGTTTCGGTTACATTACAGTACAGCATTTAGTATATAATCTAGAGTAGTTTTCGTAGAGTAGACAAGTTTCTTGAATCCAACAACTCATCCACTCACCTGTGCGACACTACTTGGTTTCTTGACGACTTCTTGCGGGGTCTTACACCACCAGGACCTCACATTTTTTGAGTGGTACCCTTTACTTGGATTTTTTTCCCCTCCCCTTGACGTTCGGATTGATCTGGTATTTCGAATTATCTCCATCACCTAATTTCCTGATAGAACCTAACTTGGAAGTCACATGACCTGTGTATCGGAGTTGCGTCTCAACTCACCACTTGCGTCTCAACTTGAAATCATGTGACCTGCATCTTGGACTTGCATCAAGCTAAAATGGCCTGACATGTGACCTGCAATTGTGCACACTGTATCATCTCAGCCTACCACTTGAGCCAGGTATTTTTCAATGAAAAATGACTTTATAGAAGAGGAGGTCCCTAGGAGTGACGCAGAGACAGCGGATAGGAAGCATGCGGTGAAGGGAACGTCTACATGCCCTCTGCATGCGACGGGGAATGATCGCCGGCGAGATAAAGTCGGATCCGGACGGTGTGGATGTGGCTCGGGAAGCGGCTTGCATCACCCCTTTCGTGGACGAAATGGTCGACTCGGTAATCAAATCACGTGTCAACCTTTCCAAATACGTCCACCACCTCAACAAGCAGGAGCTGGTTGCAAGCATCGACACATTGTATCGGCTCTTTCCCTTGCGCCCTGACTATATGCACGATGATGGGATTGCTCGCAGGAACTATCCCCCGTTCGAGGAGATTCCGTTGGACAGTGGTCGTGTTGCCATGATCAGGTCTTGCATGCAGCTGGGCTGGCCGCTGAAAAGCCTGCGCAAGAGACAGATCTCGGTCTATGGAGACTTGGAACTGTTCATGATGTTGCAGCAAAGTCTACAGTCCTCGGTGTTCGGTGGGACACGACTCGTGAAGCTATCGAATAATTCGCTGCTCCTGGCCTTGTATCTCGCCGGCATGTGGAACAGTCTCTTGGGTGTCAACGATCGCACCCGGAAGGGCAACATATGTTTTTTTTGCATGGTTTTGGCTCTCTTTTGACGTTGAATAGTCCCCCAAAGTCGGCGACGTCCGCCTGGAGTGCATGGGCAAGATGCAGCTCAAGATGACCCTCGGGTTCGAGAACTACAACACGTATGATCTCCACGACACCAATATCCGCCGTGAATATGTGTTCGAGCAACCTCACCATTGGTCATCTGTATTTCTGGATGCCCCCCTCACGTTCACCGTTTATCTGATGCAACGTGGTGCCCTTGTCGCTAATTCCTTGTAGACTCTCGACGATTTGATCAACCTGGCCAAAGGTGTGATTGCGATTGAGCCAGGTATGGTCAACCAGCCGCTGTGAGTTCGTTCTTGTCCATTTTGTCACTTGTTCAGACTCTCGCAGTTTCTGTCAAGCAAACCAAGGAGGCAGAGAGCTCATCTCAGACAAACTGATCACCTCCGGTGGTATCGGTGGGGTTGTAGCGCATATGGCTGCAGCGGCTGGACTGGTTGGCGGCAATGTAAACGCGTTGTCGAGAAAGGCGATCAACTCGGCGAGTATTTCTTCTCCCTGGTGAGCATCCGGCTGATCCAAAACAGATTGCCGACATCGTGGAGAACAACACCACGGATCGTGAAGCTGAGACTTCCGAGTTCCAGCTCACCACGGCAGCTTTGATCGATACCCCGTCGTCGCTCCCGACCCTTGTTGCCGAGCCCGGCGGCCACCTCGACTCGCCAGACTCTGCGATCATTGCCGCCATCTTCTCGGAGGCTCCGCGAACAGTGCTCATAGCCCGCGACGCGCCCACACTGCTCGCCCCGGCTATCAAGGGCGAAGATGATTTCACGCTTAGTGGGCGTCGCAAGATATGGCTGTCAGACGCGGAGGAGAAAGAGATTGCTGTGCGTTGTTCGTTTTCCCGTTTCTGCCTCTACTCACACATTTCTAGAGTGATCCCAGGATCATTGAGCTCCATCAGCAGATCAACTCGTTGATCCGAGTGTACAAGGCATTCTTCAAAAACTACACTGGGGTTGGCAAGAGCAGCAGCATCAACACGATGGAAGGCTATGCCCAAAATGCGGAGTTCATCAAGCCCAGCAGAGCGCCCCTCGCCGAAAAGTAAGTGTGTCCCTTCCGATCTGACGGCATCTCAACCATGTCACAGGTACTCGAGACGATGTGAGTGCTGGGTGCTCGGCAATCCGACCTCAAGACCTCTCTGAAAGGAAGATTGTTCGACGCAACAAGGCCGCCGCCAAGAATCCGGCATCCAGCAATGAGCACCAACCAGAGGGCGATGAGCGCCAACCAGAGGGCAATACCAGCAGTCTTGCGATTCCCAGTTCAGAGGAAGACGAAGAGGAGCAGGACGATGATGAACAAGATGATGAAGACGACTCGGATACCCCGCTTCCCGGCTTTCAGATCATTGCCGTCTCGGACACTTTAGAATGTGTTGTTGTCCCTCCGATGGACCCTCTCTGCCTTGGAAAGAGCAATGTGGATGTCTTCAGATTGGTGGACATCCGCATCGCCTATGTACTTTTCCTGCTTGAGCCTGTGGAAAGATGGCACAGCATCAAAAACGCCAAGGAGGCAAGCAATCAGGTTTTTCCTTTGACGATCGCACTGACTCATCCAAAGGGAGACATCTTCAAGTGTCCCAAATGTGTTTCATATACACATGCGCCTGACAAGGTGGCCGAAACCTTCAGTAGCCACTCTCACGTCGACCGCCATTTGTCTGTTTCACATAGGTTTTGGGAATATAACTAACGAAATTCGCAGACATGCTCAACATACCGAGTGGCAAGATCTAGAGCTTGAAGCGGTCACCGTCAAGGACAATAAAATGGTATTTCAGTGCCCGAAATGCCCTAAAACACCGTACGTCATCTCACATCCTCTCGCTGCACTTGTCACGCGCTGACCTATTTGCGCACGTGACAACGCCAAATAAACCAGATATACATTGGCGCCGTACAGCGTTAAAGTCATGGGAACCCCGTCTCGATCGGATTGAGGAAGAAGCCGAGGAAGACATTATTTAAAGACGTGGGACAGTTTCATATTTATGAACGACAGCGTGGATGAGGGAAGGAGTTTTCGATCAGTGAACTGTCAGATCATGACAGGCTTCTATGATGAACACGGTGTAGACATGACAATAGGAGACGACAACGGTGCAGGACAATAGTGCATGTCGGAAGCCAGGACAATTAGTGTAGCATCGTAGATCTATTCCTCATAGTATAAAAGCAGTAGCTAGTCGTCGTATTCTGTACCCTCTCCTAGACTTTTATTCAGTTCATTTTACGAGCTTTAGTAGCGCACTACCCAATCCACAGCATCTTACCGCTGTTGGACGCGTGAAACAAGTCTTGTCGTGACATAATAAAAGTCTACCCTCATACCGCTCATACCTCCCCCCGACATATCCTTTCCATACGCCTCGGCGTCCCTCCCCCACTACTTGGTCTCTCGTAATTGAAGATCCATTCATACCTCAAGCGTCACGTCGTTAAATCGCGACGTTAAATAAGCGCCCATCTCGTTGTCGAACTATTTTGGCAGACAGTCGCTGTGCTACGGGAAACGTTGAGTCCGTCCCCGCACAATAGCAGACGTTGGTGTTCGGGTGGCAATCTTCGGAGAGTACCCTCACGCAAATACCGGGTGTGTTGTAGAAGGCCCGGGTTTGTTCTGTCGGCAAGCGTTACGACCGAGAAATTCACCACCGGCTTCGTGCCGCTCCTACCCAAGTCGCGACGGCGTTTCGCGCACCCTCTTCCTCCTCTTCCGGCACCTCTAGCCGTGAAGCTCGCTCCGTAGCGGACCAACTCTTGGCCGCTTCCGCCACCACCCACCACACCTTCCATACCGCCGCCCCTGCCATGTCCCATCACAGCAGCCCCATCCCCTATGACCAGCCTCAGGCTGGTTACTCGTACCCTCCCCAACAAATCTACCCCTCCCGCCCTCCTACCCGTTCTCCCCCTCGCCCCCTTCCCACACGACCCGACTCACAACCCCCCGCCCAGCCTGGCCTGACTGAGTTACTTCAGGCCCTCCCCCCACGCCCGGCACCAGCAAGGATGACGCTGGCCCGGCTTCCCCCGCCGTTTGACGGCAATGACAAATCCAAGTGGGAAACTTGGATCGATAGTGTCATGACTTACCTCATGGCCTACGAACACGACTTTGGTACGGATCACCGACGTATCTTTTTCGTGCTCTCGTTGCTGGGCGACGAGAAGAGTACTGCGTGCCCGGCCTCGAACTGGTCACGCAACTGGAAGGCGAAGCATTTTCGCCTTGATCAACCCCGTCCCTCCTTCGCGGAGTTCTTGACGGAGTTGGAGTCGACGTTCGCGGATCAGAACGTCAAGGAGACGGCGCTATTGCGCCTGATGAACACTCGGCAGGGAACGTCCACCCTGGCCGACTTCCTCCAGTCGTTCGAGTTGAACGCGGAGCAGGCGGGCTACACGCCCGGAAACGTGCTGCATGACACATTCCTGTGTCAAGCATTGGAAATCCTGGTCTCAGACCAGGTACGCAAACAGCTCTACGCTGGTGGCGTCGAGATCCCGGGAACCTATCCGGGATTAAAGAGCCGGTTGATGACCATCAACGGCATCATTGAGCGCGGGAAGCTCATCAACTCTCGCTGGGGAGCGGGAGGTGGAATGTTTTGGACGCCGGCGCAGCAGCAGCCGCCGCCCAAATTCCCCAAGGCCACGACACTGGTGCCGCCGCCTCGACCCCAGGGGACGGCCCCCCATTTGGCGACCCGGGTCACTCCCGGAAACCCAGCGCCGATGGATGTGGATCGAACGCGGCAGGCCGCGTTCAAGTGTTACAACTGTGGCAAGGAGGGCCACATGAAGCGGGAGTGCCCGGAGCCTCCCAAGAAGAAGTTTAATATCCGGTCGATCAAGACCGAGGACTACACGCAGGAGGACCTGCAGGCTCTCGCGAGCATACTCCGCGAGAAGGGTTTTTGTTAGGGCGCCCGGTCAAGGCCGAACCGGTGTGCCCTCCCGTATCTATTATCCATGGACAGTATACGCCGCTAGAGGCGGTAACGGACAGCACGAACAATGTGCAAAATAGCGTACCTGTAAATTATGTAGAAAAAACTAGCCTACAACGTAGTATACAAGAATTTCTTGTAGGCGAAGTAGAAAAGCCAAAAAAAATACGTATCTTGCAAAATGAGAACCGGAAACGTAATTTAAAGAATCGTCGCATGGATGAAGAAAACAAGCGCTGGAGCGCTTTTAAAAAGGCCCCTGGAACCCAAACCAGTGATAAAAATAGTGAGAAGAAAAAGGGCGGCGATGCCGCGGAGGCTCAATCCTCGAAAGAGGAGGTAGCGCCTAAGCATACACGGGTGCCGTTCGGTCTCAGGAAGAAAGAGGCCGCACAATGGCTAGCACGCCGTGCTATGGGAGAGACGGAACAACGCTTAGCTCAGGAGCTGCGTGAGTTCCAACGGCAACGTGTCCACCACGAGATGTTGGTGGCAGTCCAGCTGGAAGCACTGGACACGGGGAAAACACGTTCCATTCGTGCGTTGCTGGACAACGGGTGTACCACCACATGCATGGACAGGGACTATGCCAAGGCCGAAGGCTTCGAGCTCCAAAAACTCGACATGCCGATTGTGGCCAGGAATGCCGACGGGACCGAGAACACCAAAGGCAAGATCACTCATTACGTAGAGATGATCATGTCTATCGGCCCGCATGTCGAAAGACAAAAGTTCCTGATCACAGGCTTAGGCAAAGCACGTGTGTTTATTGGGTACGATTGGTTGTTTAAACACAACCCAGAGATCAACTGGCGGGACCAGACGATGAAGTTCAGCCGATGTCCGGCAGAATGTGGCATGACTGGACTGGAATCCGGAAAAGGTGTCACACGGGAGGAAGCGGTGGAAGAAGGCGAATCGATCCTATTGGTCGATTTCGCACCTGTTGTGGAGCTGCGAAGCAAGGCGACGCAGGCACAGCAGATGGCCGAACAGGCTTCGGCAGAAAAGGAAAAATTGACGGAAGACAAGATCCCGGAGCAATACCGGGAGTACGTCAAAGTTTTCGCAAAAGAGTCCTTTGACTCATTGCCGGAAAAGCGGCCTTGGGATCATGCGATCGAATTAAAGCCCGGATCAAAGGCTGTCGATTGCAAGATCTATCCACTCTCGTTAGGCGAGCAAGAAAAGCTGAACGAGTTTCTTGAAGAGAATCTCAAGAGTGGATGGATCAGACCATCCAAGTCGCCGATGGCTTCGGCATTCTTTTTTATTAAAAAGAAGGACGGGTCCCTTCGACCGGTACAGGATTACTGGAAGCTCAATGAGATGACGGTGAAGAACAAGTACCCGTTGCCTCTGATCTCGGAGCTGGTTAACAAACTCCGAGGAGCTAGATTCTTCTCCAAGCTTGACATACGTTGGGGTTACAACAATGTACGGATCAAGGAGGGAGACGAGTGGAAAGCGGCTTTTCGGACCAATCGGGGATTGTTCGAGCCACTTGTGATGTTCTTTGGGTTGACAAATTCACCGGCCACGTTCCAAACCATGATGAACGACATTCTTCGGGATCTCATCAACGAGGGCCATGTGATTGTATACCTAGACGACATCTTAATTTACACAGACTCCCTGGAGGAGCATAGAAGGATTGTTTCACGCGTCCTGGAGACGTTAGAAAAGAATAAATTATTCTTGAAACCCGAGAAGTGTGAATTCGAGAAGACGGAGATCGAATATCTCGGGGTGATTATTTCCCACAACTCCATGCGGATGGACCCGGTGAAAATCAAAGGGATCATGGAGTGGCCAATGCCAAAGAACGTCAAGCAAGTGCAGGCGTTCCTCGGCTTTGTTAACTTTTATCGGCGATTTGTCCGCGGCTTTGCCGACATTGCCAGGCCCCTCACTAAGCTGACGGGGAAGGTTGCGTGGTCCTGGGGACCGGAGCAAGAGAAGGCGATCAACAAGTTGAAGGAACGGATTGCGGAGGATGTCATCTTGGCATTGCCAACGGATGATGGGGAATATCGGCTTGAGGCCGATGCGTCAGACGGAGCGGTTGGAGCAGTGCTCAGCCAACTCCAAGAAGGAGTATGGAGGCCTGTCGCTTTCATGTCTCACGGCATGAGTGACACCGAGAGGAATTACGAGATCTATGACAAGGAGATGCTCGCAATCATGCTTGCTCTTGATGAGTGGAGGCAATTCCTACTCGGTGCAAGGCACACGTTCGAGGTTCTGACGGATCACAAGAACCTCCAATACTTCAAAAAGCCGCAGAAAATCAATCGTCGGCAGGCACGATGGATCATCGAGTTGTCGCAGTACGACTTCTCGTTACGGCACCGGCCCGGAGCTTTGAATAAGCAGGCCGATTTGTTATCCCGCAGGGCGGATCATGACCAGGGGAAGGAGGACAATCAGGAAGTTGTCCTGCTTAAGCCCGAATATTTCCGAGCGCAGGAAATCACGCTCGAAGGCGTCGAGAAGGATCTCCTGGAAGAGATCCGAGCGGAACGCAAACGGGACGGCAGCGTGAGGTCTGCCTTACTGAAAAAGCTCCCTAGATGGGAGGAGGAGGACGGCATTGTCTATTACAATGGCCTTATTTATGTTCCGCATAACACGGAACTTAGAAATAAAATTATTGGACTCCATCACGATCCGGCGATCGTGGGACATCCCGGAGGGAACCGGACCCAGGAGCTCGTTGAACGAAACTACTGGTGGCCGAAGCTCGGCAACAATGTTTCCGAGTATGTAAAGTCGTGCGAAGCGTGTCAGAGGTCACGAGTTCTTCGGCACAAGCAGGGCAAGCTGAACCCGCACAAGATTGCGGAAGGTCCCTGGCAGATCATTTCGATGGACTTGATCGGGCCGCTGCCGATTAGCAACGGTCACAACGCGATTCAAGTCTGGGTGGACACCTTCAGCAAAATGATTCACGTGGAGCCCACGACCATGGAAATCACGGCTGAAGGAGTTGTGCGTTTGACACGCGACCGTGTGATTAGATATCACGGGGTACCTCGAAAGATCATCTCGGATCGGGATCCGAGATATGTAGGAGGCTTTATGCGGGAGCTCAATAAGATCCTGGGGATCGAAATGAACCCGAGTACGGCACACCATCCGATAACCGACGGGCAGACGGAACGGATGAACCAGGAGATCGAGAAATATCTCCGAATATTTATAAATTATCATCAGACGGACTGGGCTGAGTGGCTCTCCCTGGCGGAGTTCTGTTACAACGACAAGGCCAGTTCGGCGACGAAGGCCTCGCCGTTTTATTTAAATACCGGCTATCACCCTTGGAAAGGGATCGAGAATGCCGTGGAGACGAGGAATGAGGCCGCCGAGGAGTTTGGCACGAAGATGAAGAAAATTCGTGATGAAGCCACGGCGGCATTAGAAAAAACACAAAAAACAATGGAAAAATCATATAATCTACGACGGCGACCAGCGCCAGTATTTAAAAAGGGAGACAAGGTCTGGATCGAGGCGACGAACATTCAGACAGATAGACCCTCGAAGAAGCTGGGAGATAGGAGGCTCGGACCGTACGAAGTTCTGGAGAAAGTCGGAGCGTCTTCCTATAGGTTGAAATTGCCGAGCACGGACAAGTCACATCCGGTGTTCAACGAGGCGATTCTCACACCGTATACGGAACCGCCCGAGAATCGAAGGGAGAAACGGCCGCCGCCGAAAATCATATCCGGCGAGGAGGAATACGAGGTGGAGGAGATACTGAAACACCGCAAGATGGGACGCGGTTTTCAATATTTAATAAAGTGGAAGAACTATCCGATGGGAGAAAGGACGTGGGAACCATCACGTAACTTGACGCATGCAAAGAAGCTGTTGGACAAATATAACAGGGAACACAGCATTGACGTCAGGGCGCTACCCACGCTCCCGGCTGGATATTGGGACGGCGAATGCAAGAGATTTGTCCCAAAGGAGGAATTCCAACATTATTTAAAGAAGAAATTATTTATTCCCGATGAAAATCGGTTTGTCAACATCGACGAGGACGTCGATCCTAGAGAGGGGGTAATGTCACGCGCTGACCTATTTGCGCACGTGACAACGCCAAATAAACCAGATATACATTGGCGCCGTACAGCGTTAAAGTCATGGGAACCCCGTCTCGATCGGATTGAGGAAGAAGCCGAGGAAGACATTATTTAAAGACGTGGGACAGTTTCATATTTATGAACGACAGCGTGGATGAGGGAAGGAGTTTTCGATCAGTGAACTGTCAGATCATGACAGGCTTCTATGATGAACACGGTGTAGACATGACAATAGGAGACGACAACGGTGCAGGACAATAGTGCATGTCGGAAGCCAGGACAATTAGTGTAGCATCGTAGATCTATTCCTCATAGTATAAAAGCAGTAGCTAGTCGTCGTATTCTGTACCCTCTCCTAGACTTTTATTCAGTTCATTTTACGAGCTTTAGTAGCGCACTACCCAATCCACAGCATCTTACCGCTGTTGGACGCGTGAAACAAGTCTTGTCGTGACAGCACTCGTTAATTGTTAGCTGCAATTTGATGAACAACCTGCGCAAGCACTTTGGCGCTGGTTGCAAGTCCAAGACTCACTGGCTGAAGCTCAAATATCAAGACCGATTGATCTCTCACACGGGCAGACCAGTCGTCAAACCTCAGCCCCAGACGCAGATTGTTGCTGACATCAACTTGATCCTCTCTCTCTTGAGGAGCAGGCCGTAGCGCTGGCGAAAACAGTAAGTATCCGCTGAGCATCCGAACACTGACTGAATCCTCGCTCAGAAGGAGGACAAGGAGACAGTTCGCATGGTGTTTACGGCGATGAGGAACACAAAGTGCGATCCACCCAGCAAGGAGCTCATCAACGCCGCGGTCCTCGAATTGCACGAGAATTTCGGAGAGAGTTGAGAAAAGGAGCGGGTGCAGCGGAGAACAGTGAACTGCATATTTTACACTATGGTACACCATCAATTGCAGTCCCAAGTCCGTTGTTGTAAGGTATCAGTCAATCAGTCCAAATGCATTCCAAGTCCCTCATTGCCCACTGTCAGTCCGTCCAAATCCATGTCGTCTGCAGATTCAAAGTGCTCCTTCCCGTAGTCCTCGGAGTCCTCGGCGGTGAAATACGCAGTCGTGAATGGTGTGAAGTGCTGGGCACCATAGGGTTGTGCTTGGAACGGCGGAGGGTCCATGGCTGGACTGGCGAGATGCGGGATCGGGTTGGTCTCGAGATGGTGTTTTTCTGACAGTAGGTTCTTGAGTTTAGCGACCTCATCCTCCAATGTGAAGATCCGTTGTTGGTGAGCGAGAATCTGTTCCTGCTGCACGACAAGAGTTTCGTTGGTGTCAGCCTGTTCGCTCTGGTCCTGGGCGGTGTGTATCATGCGCCCTGTTGCCAAGGCGCGATCAACGACGAAACGGAGCTGGTCCCTGAACACGGTTGATAAACCTCAAGTATGCGTGGTTGAAATCTTACTTGGAAGTTTCTGCAAGTTTCTTGATCTTGGGACTACACAGGGAGTGAGCATGAGTAGAGATGGATATATGCGGGTGTTTTCTACGCTTTGGGTGGCCTATCCAGAGTTCAATATGGTCTATCTTCGGCCCTGGGTGCCACCGGTGGCCGAACATCAGAAGGCTGTGGACCCTCCACCCCCTGACGTGGTCGATGGCCATTACGAGTACGAGGTGGAGGAAAGTTTGAAAGTCAAGAGAGGCAGGTAAACCAGCAGAATACTTGGCGCTACTTCGTCAAGTGGAAAGACTACCCGCCGGCGGAGTGGACTTGGGAAAAGCATGCCTTGCTGGATGGGGCGGAGGAATGCATAGAGGAGTTCTATCAGAAGAACCCGACTGCACCCTGCGAAGAGCGGGTTAACAGACGATCGTGTCCTGAGCGCTTCAGGACACAGGGCTTGAACGGGGGGGGGGGGGGGGGGGGGGGGGGGATATGACCCCAGGCAATAACCTGACAGGTTACAACCCGATCAACTGTTACATCCCGTTCCAACTTCATCCCATCTCCGGACCCCGGTTCCTTTGACCGGAGTTCCGGTTCCTTTGACCAAACTCCGGATCCATTCCATCATGTCGGGCTGGCTCCTGCTTCTCGGACTACTCCGGGTATTTGGGTTTTTCACATGAAAAAGGAACCTTGACAGGATATTCATCCAACATGTTCTGGATTGACATCCACTTGATCACTCCGTGCGGACTTAATCACCTTATATCCACTTAGCCGGTTATGTCCGTTCTCAAGTCTATTTTAGTGTCTTGACAAATATCTCTCACACTTAGTATATAAGACTTTCCTTTTGTAGTTGGTACTTCAGTTTGATTATCGACGTTCTTTGTCAACGACAGCGTCTAGACCGGCTTGCCGGGTGATCGGATCAGACGCGGAACGGCGTGGGTGACGCGGCCGGGTACGACGAGAAGGTCGACGAGCTCGAGAACGTCGAGAGGAGACGAGTCGAGCACAACGAGACGAGTTGAGTCTCGGCGGATAGGCGAGTCGGGTTGTGTCCGTGAGGGAAGAGAACGTAATCCGTAAGCCAAAGTAGCGCTGGAGATTAGACTAGGTAGAATCTACTGTACAGGAGATTCTACCCAACATTATATAGTACCCTCGTCAGGAGTTCGCTCCTGTGTGATCGGACCCTGTCCCTTAATATCCTCCTGACTCAATAGAGTCCTGGTGGAGCCACCCCTGTGGCCCTGTGTGTAACCACGATCGTCCTCTCCTAATATGCATCATGATCCCTTGCTGAGGGATCACTGGTTGACATGTGTTTCCCCCCTCGTCGGGTTCCAACACTGCGCGATGGGTTCTATATCAAGAACCCATGTTACGCCGGGCATGTACTTCTGTCCCTCCACTGGTTGACATGTGTTTGGGACCCTTCGTCGGGTTCCGACACTGCGCGTCGGGTTCTGTCCTAGCAACCCTTCCCACGCCGGGCATGTACTGCTGCCCTCGTATCCGAGTGGTAGTTCCCCTGGGACTATCCGCTCCTTGTTCAGGCGGGCGACATCCATCTCTCGAGGAAGGACTTGTCGTGCGTGGACCGAACGTACGTTTGTTGATGATAACGAATCTCGTGATCCGTAACTGATGGCGGTGATAGCATCACCGGATCAGTCGGCAAGCGCTGGTTTCATGACATTCTTGGTGCATTCCACCTTGGTCTATCCGAGCCCCTCCTCTCTCCGATCGGATTCCTCATCCGGAACTCCGGTCCAGTCCGGTCCTCATCTCACATTGCTGGGCAGACGGTCACCCTCGACCTTAGTGGTGTCACCGTTCCTCCGACAATCGCCCCGGAACTCCGGTCCAACTTTCCTCCGGTTCTTTTGACATCGAACCGGAACTCCAGTCCAAATCTTCTCCGGGCAATTTTATCCCTGCTACGTTCTTCTCTCGGATCCGACACCTAACATCAACCATCAACCATCAGTACCCTAACAAGTGATCATCACTTGTCAGCCGGGTCTTGTCTCAAACCCTGCTTGGTACTCCACTCTCCCCTGCATTTAAACCCCTACTTGTCTCGATCACCCCTGCTCCTACCCTCTACCCCTGGTACCTAATTCAATTATGTATTATATATACCCGTCTACAGTCTCAGTACTGTAGACAAATCTAGTCTATTCTCCCTACGGCTTGCTCTACCTCTTGAGTCTCATCTTCTGCTCTTCACTCGGTTGCCTCATTCGTTGCCGGCTAGAACCCAACTTAGCCCTAGGTGCTGACAGGTACAAAGACCCTTCCGGGACCAAAAATATTGTCTTGGTGAGAACCACTTGCCCAAAAATTCTGGAAAAAATGCCTGAGCTCTGGGGATGTTTCTAGGTGAAAACCCGACGTAAAATAGGACCCCTGGACCCGTAAAAAGGCCCAAAAAGACTGCCTCGGGGGGACTCGAACCCACGATCTCGTGATGACTAAACAGGAATGACCATGCTTACATAACAGTCACACGCCTTAACCAACTGGGCCACGAGGCAGTTGTTGAACGCCCATACGAAATAATCATCTCCAGCTTTGTCATGCATCTTCACATGTTTTCCTGTGCATATATGGATTCAGCGACCTCGCAAACCCCCAGAAACCTCCCTGATTTTTGCAAGGAAGATGCATTGCATCACAGAGTGCAGGCGAAATTGATCAGAGTGAAGCTGACCCCGAAACCAAGCATAGTGTGGTTTATATGCCAAATAACATAGTCCCCCAGGCCCTCCGAGTCCGGGATCACAGAAAAATGTTGTTTCGGTAGCCCATGTGTTTTGCTACGAGTTTTCACCCTATAGCTATGTTGGACCTTCTAATTTACTGGAGCTCCGAGAAGAAGGAGGAGGATCGCAGTGGTCTCCCGAGCTTTGAACCCAGAAGGGGGGTGTGAACGGCAGCACGATATGACCAAGTCCAACTAGCATGAACGATAAGTAGCCAAGTAGCGACTCCGAGTCGGAGAAGGGGGATTTCAATCCGCGTTCAAAGTACCGAGGCTTTAACGAATCAAGAAAGTGAGAGTGAGGGAATCCAGTCAAATGCAGGCAGAAATCGAGGTAAGTCCGCTGACTGAGTCGAGGAATTATCGTCTTGACGTCGAGATGGAAGGCACCTGGCAGGCTCTATTTGGCTGCTGATGTCACCTCGTGATCGTGCTTCTTCTCAGTGCCCCTTGCATCTGACTCTCACTTTGAGCCTCTGCGTTCCATAATCCCGCCTCTCGCACATGGACCACAGTGTCGGCTGACCGTCAACTCAGGCTCGCATAGGCTTTCTATTTACTCCTTGAAACTTCGCGTCTAATTCGCGTCAACGACGGAATGCAGCGGAATGTCAACAACATTCCGGAATGTATTCTCTTGGCCACCGTAACCGAGCGATCCCCGCGACTTTCAGACACCTGAAAGTATTTAAGGGATTGACCCGAGACCTTTCTTATCCATTCGACCATGCGGTCTTCTCTTTCTCTCTTTTTACTGTCGGCCTCCTGCTTTTCTGCTGCTGCTGCCCTCGGCGGGCTGCCCAGCAAGATTTATGGCGTCAATCTAGGATCTTGGTTCGTCTATTGGAAGCATTTGGGTCTTTGTTGATTTGGTCTTCAAGGCTTGTTCTGGAGTCATGGATGTTGCCTCAAGGTGAGACCGCCCTTGAAGCTAGTATCCGTCACTGATGTACTATAGAATGGCTCGACATGGGTGGCCAACAGTGCGCCGACTGTTCGACTTGCATTGCGACCGAATTGTAGTTTTTCACCTCTCCCAACATTCCATGTCTCAAACATTCTCAGCGCTTTTGCTCAGGCATATCCCGGCACGGTGGACAAGATTTTTGACGGTCACTGGTGAGTTTTTACCGCTTGTAACGACCGTCGTAACTCATCTATATTCAGGAACTCGTGGTTCAACCAACCCGACGTCGACGCTTTAGTCGATGCAGGTATCAACACCGTTAGGATCCCCCTCGGCTATTGGATTGTGGAGGCCCTTGTGAATCGCACCACTGAATTTTATCCCCGCGGCGGACTGGCACAGTTGGTGCGTGACTTTTGTTGCGTTGATTTCGCCCGTCACCAATACTCTTCCAGCGCCGTGGATTGCAACAACTCCACAAGGCTGGCATTGTTGCGATTCTGGATCATCATGCTCTCCCAGGTTGGTGTAGCCCTGATGATTTATTTTCTGCCACTAACCTTTTCAGGCGTGCAAACGGCTGGGCAGATGTTCACGGGAAGGCAAGTGTCGAGCCCTGAGTATTGTTCACTTATCAACAAGTATTCAGGTGCACAAGCGACGTCGAGTTCTACGTAAGTAGAATTCTACACTACTCCGATTCGTTGCCAACTCGCACTAGACTGAGTTCAACTATCATCGGGCTCTGATCTGGACGGCCGTCATGACCACCCTCACGCATGTCGACCCCGACTTTGCTGCCGCAGTGTCGATCGAGGCGGTGAACGAGCCGATCATGAATGCCGATCAGACTCCTGGCTACGGTGATTTCCAGATGAACTTTGTCAAGGTTGTACGGGCCACAGAATTCCTCTTGGGTGTCCCCACTCCTGGGTTCGGTGCCATGCCGGCGCCTGGAGATGGGAACTTTACGGCGATGCTTCCTCACGTTAGCGACGACAACATCTTCAACGCCGAAGTCCGCTCTGTGTTGATCGAGACGGTGCCCATCCTGTTGCGACTCGGAATCAAGGGTCTTTCGTTGAGGAAGGAGCCTCTCGTCACCACGTATAATCAAATTTTCACAACTTTTACCTTATTTTTGACTTTGCTTTCAGCTTCAGCGACGTTAACTGGCAATTCAACAATCCCCCGAATCCCGCCGCCGCCGCAATTGGGTCTCAGCTCTACGATAACCATTTGTTCGTCCTTGCCTATTTTACACCCGCCCCTCACTGACTTTTTGCAGGTACTACAGGTGAGTCTTCGTGTCTTGTCATGTCTTCCTGCTCAATCACTTGTCGCAGTTTCGGAGTAAGTAATATCCTTCTCCGCATGTTCTACTGCTGACAACCCACACAGGGAGTCGCCGACGCCAACCCCGACGCGTACATGACGAGCATCTGCAGTAAGCCTAACCGGTCCCTGACTCGATTCAATATACCCATTTCTCAGACCTCAACCGGGTCCAAAACGACGCTGCCGTGGGCAACAGCCCCCTTGTATTCGGAGGTGTGGGGAGTACCATCTTGCTTGGACCCGGCTCATCATTTCGCAGAATGGGGTCTTCCCACGCAGTTCAATGCCACCGACGAGTTCTTGAATATGTGGGCCGATGCACAAAAGCTCGCTTACAGCCAGGGCGCTGGTTGGATGGTGCGTGTCTTACTTCATTGCACCACACTTCCTTAACACGTAACAGTTCTGGAACTTCAAGGTCGAAAAGAGTGAACTGGCCGGCAATCTCTCCCGGCAGTGGTGAGCATTCTGAATATCTTCCAATCCTAGGCTGACTCGTCTTAGGTCGTACCTCGAGGGCATCGAACTCGGTTATTTCCTCAAAGATCCTACGCAAGTTCACGATCCCCACGTCTGTGACCCCTACGTCATCAATTCTACCACCACGGCTTAAGGTGGTCAAACTATACACTCTCTACACTACCGCTCTTTACTACTTATCGCTCTTTATTGAATCTTTCTGGTACGTACGGAAGAATAAACGGGTTTCCTTCAGTCCCACTTGACGATACTTGCGTACCACGCAATCGACTCCTGCCACGCTTTCCATTCAGCCTCAACCCCATCAAGCGCGTGGATCTCGCCCCTAAACATCTTACAAGCCACGCGAGCACGTCCATTGCGCTTGAGTCCATGATACCAAGCCAACCCTTGTGAGGGTCGCACCCTTCGATCATCGGCGGAGAGTAATACAAGCGTCGGAGCCGTTACATCGTCCACGCGGTGAATTGGCGACGCGCCCGCTAGCAATTCGTACTCTGCACCGCTGGCCAGTCGGATCGGCAACGCTGCATGTGCCTCGCGCCCTTCAAACAGTCGGACTACAGAAAGTTAATTTGGGTATAGATCGCGGGTTCAGCGAACAAACCTTCGTTAGGGCCCCACTCAGGAATGTCCGAACCATGCAGAAACATCGCAACGAGATCGACGGCCGGATTCCGCAGAATCGCTCCATGATACAAGTCCGGAAAACGGGATGTCATATGTGCACTGAAGGAAATCGTCAAAAAAAAACACCTTCCAAGTGCGAATCACAACATGCGTCAGAAACCCTCCATGGCTGAGTCCTTCGATAAACTGTTTGCCGGGATCGGCGCTCGCAAGGTTGGTGCGGAGTAGATATTCGTAAGACGCATGCAGCGACTTGACATCCACGTCCCCGACGTGCCCGAAAAGTGCCTCGACTGCCTCAAGGCCAAATCCTGACAAGTTGAGGGACGATTTCAAATCTGAAAAGCAAGCCAACCTGTCGATCCCGTGTAACTGACCAAATATTAGCAAAGCAATATGATAAGATCTCAAATCTTACTTTATCAGCACGACTGTAAATCCAGCGATGGCACTAAGGAATAAATGAGGGTCATCGAGGCAAGGCCGACGACGTACAGGCTAGTCCAATGCGCCCACAATTTCGTGCTCGAGTGCATATGAGGTCCTCCATGCGGGATATGGACGACAGGAGGAATCGCTGCGTTGCCGTCGTCGTCATTCTCACTGGTCGGCCCAGCGTAAACGCAATTGCCTGCAACTGCGAGCTCTGCAAGTATGCGTTTGATCTTCGGAGATGCGGATACGACAATGATCTCGGTGGCGTGGACTTGCGGAATGGCGATTGTCGCCACAGCGAGCGGCGCCATAAACTCTTGAGGCGGAGGGGCTTCATGCGAATTAAGACATGGGCTCAATCGGGTACAAAGACCTACCTTTCAAAGTCACCCAGCCCTTGGTATTCTTGACGTCGTACATCACAAGTTCGGAAGGGCGACTCAGCGAGCTGCGAGTGGCAAGAATGCAGGAGACGCTGTTTGTACGAAATGCTGTGTAAGACATGAGTGCTTCGGGCTGGACGAGACCAGCTGTGGGGCACGGGGCGAGATTTGTTACAGTCTTGGTTTCGAGCGATACCAAGAGAGGGACTGTACGAGAGCGCCACTCGGAGGACAGCGCAAGGTGCGGGACATTGTCTTTGATCAAGAAAGGCTCCGCAGGAAGTTGATCGAGATAAACGCCCTGTAGGCAATTTGAGGATGAGAACATTGGATTCATGCAGGGTACTTACAGGAAATTCTGAATCAGAGGCATGCACGACGGTCGGAACGAGCACATCCTCAAAAGACACGGACAAATCGAGGGGAAGGCGTCGAACGTGTAGTTGAGCACACGAGCCATGAGGCCCTGCTTGTTTATTGGAAATGAATGCCAAAAAGCCATGGCCAACGCGAGGGCTTCGCACAGAACGGTCCTCAGGAGTCAAGGGAATTTTGGCACCTGGATTGGAGAGATCAAAATGATAGAGACGAGCAAGTCTATTCTGGCAGTAGATGAGGCCAGTGCGACGGCCGTCATCCAGAGCACCGTATCCAACGGCGACGAAAGTTGTCGGTGTGACAAACACGGGTTGCCCGAATGCGACTGAGCCGTCTGGCTCTGGTGCCACAACAAGACGGACCGTGAGACTTGGCACATCGCAAAGGAAGACACCAGGTCGCTTCTTGTCGAGAAGAGCGTCTCCAAAGTCTGGGATGTCTGCAAACAGATGAATACGGTGGTGCTTTTCAAACAAGCTGGCTCACAATCGTTGGTCGAGTCTAGCGTCTCGGCTACGTAAAGAAACTGTGTTCCTTCTGAATTCCAGGCAAGATGAGGGCCGCCGAGAGGCCCGAAGCTTGAGTCCATATAGATCTTCCCGTGGATCGACTGCAACTGGAGCTTGGAGACACCGGTGCTGGAACACAGCTCCAGCCACAAAGTAACACTGTCCTCGTGAAAGATTGCCTTGCACGAAGCATCGGGAGATGGCGAAAAAAAGGATAGCGGGGACCGGGTAAAGACCGTCGCGGCCAACTTGGATGAAGCGGTCGGTTGTATAGGTTTCATAAGACCGACAAGAGATGCTGGCCTCTACGACACCGGGAGCGATGAAGCGAGCGTCCGAGTAAGTAGGGAGAGCCCCAACGCGCTGGAAAGTGTTGTCGGGCATGGTTCTGCGCCAGGTACGCTCTGGTACGCTTCCATCGCGATAAGCTTAAAGTATGGAGCAGATATGGAGGCTGATGGAGGTTGGAGGTGAAATTGGAACTGGATGGTCTAGACAGACCGTGGGGATTGGCAGGAGCGACGCCATCACATGTCTCCATCTTTTTCGGACTCGTCCGTCACCTGCCCCGGCCTGAGTCTGGCGCGACGACCTTTCCACACCCCCTACCCTCCCCTCTCTGTCCCCACTAGTCTTCTTCCCCGCGGCATTTTGCCCACGAGTCTCGTCCCGACGTAGGACACCATTTTTCGATCTTTTTCTTTTTCTTCTTCTTGGGCGTCTTTGACGCATTCGCGACGACCACGCCCGCCTCCGGCTGCTACATCGCGACTGCCCACCCATGCCCGCTCTTCGCCCCCCTCCCTACATCCTCCCCGATGGACGACTCGGTAATCCAGACCGTGGACCGTGGACGCCGCCATCAGACGGCAGGATTTTGTATCCTGCAGGTCATCACGTTCGTTCACAGATCTGCTGGGGGCACAATCGCCCTGGTGGATGCTGGGATGGCCTCCGGCGCTGTCCCCGGCGCCACATCTGCTCGCACTGCACAAGCAAGGCGCACGCTGCCCTCTCCTGTCCCAAACGGTCCTCAAATCCCCCGAATGTCACTCGGCCACATCCGCCTCGGGAAAATCCCCTCGAGAGCGTGTCAATTCAGCCGGGTGAGCGAGGGGGAGATGCTTCTGGCTCTCCTCGCTCGGATACGAGCAGGGAAGTCATCCCTACTCCCCCGGCCATCGAGACTGACCATGCCGTGACCCCGCTCAAGTTCCCGGTGCCGCCTCCACGCCCCAACACCGAACTCCTCTTTCCCCTCACATCGCCCCACTCTAAGCCCATGCCTGTGCCTAAGCTACATGCGAAGGCTTGGTCTGCAGCGCTTTCAGAGTACCCGGACCGCGCTTTCGCTGACGGCCTTGTCGAGGCTATCAAATTCGGCGTACACCTTGGGGTGGATGCCGAGCTGGCACCCGCATCGTCGACCTCCATTCCTCCCCCGCTCCCCTCAGCCCTCGCATACCCTGAGCTCATTGACAAAGACATTCAGCATGAGCTTTCCCTGGGCCGGCTGCTCGACGTCACTGACACCCCGCAAATTCAGCCTCTCTTCTCTCCTCTCGGATCTGTCCCAAAAAAGTACAGCCTCAAGCGCCGCCGCATACACCACCTCTCGTCTCCGCGTGGTCGTTCCCTCAATGACGCCATACCCGTTGAGCGCGGACACCTCGTTTACGAGGCTGTTCAGGCTGCCATTGACAGGATACGGGAGGCTGGTCCCGGCTGCTTTCTGTACAAAGCAGATCTCGAAGCGGCGTTTCGGCATGTAGCGGTGCACCCCGACGATGCTGTCTTTTTGGGCTTTGAGTGGAAGGGACGCAAGCTCATCGACCTCTTCCTCCCCTTTGGTGTGCGCACAGGCCCCCGCCTCTATAACTACTTTGCGGAGGCACACCACTGGGTCCTCCTCTTGCGGGATGCAGTCATGCGTCTCATCCAGCATTATCTGGATGACTGGCTGAATGTCACCCCTGCATCGAAGGGCATCCAGTACGCATACCACGGCCGTGCTGTCTTCCGCCAGGTTGCTCAGGAGCTGGGTTTTGCTATGTCGGAGAGCAAGGAGGTGGGCCCCACGCGCTGTCTCGAGTTTCTCGGGATCGAGTTGGACTCGGACGCAATGGAGGCTCGCTTGCCGCAGGACAAGCTGGATCGGCTGCTGGGCCTTCTCCAGACCATTCTCTTTCGTGGGTCTGCCAGCCATCTTGACCTTGAGGAGCTCTGTGGCCACCTCATCTTTGCCCGGTCTGTCATTGAGGTGGGACGCTTCTTCGTGCGACGTTTATGGGATGCTATGCGACACCTCATCTCCCTTCCTCGTCGCCACCGCCGCCGCCTTCCGGCTGAGGCTAAGCGCGATGTTCTGTGGTGGTACAACAGCCTCCCCCTCTTCAATGGCATCTACAAGATTCGTCCACCACGGCAGTCTGTGCATGTCTTCACGGATGCAAGCGGGAAGCATGGTGTTGGTGGGTACTGGGAGGCACTGGGGGTGTTCTTTGCGGAGCCGGTGGCTGTTCGACAGCGGCGGCATCCTATCCATTGGCGTGAGATGTTTGCCGTGCTCCGGGCTGCAGAGATTTGGGGCAAATTCTGGCGTGGGCTTGAGGTGGTGTTCCATATCGATAACCAGGCTATATCTACATGCCTACAGTCTGGTTCCATTGATCACCCTCCCACTCAAGCCCTCTTCCGCTCATTGGCGCTTTTGGCACTCCAGCTGGATTTTACCTTTAGCACCATGTGGATTTCGACAAGCGACAATTCCACGGCGGACGCTCTGTCCCGTTTCCAATGGAAGGCACTTGCTGTTGCACATCCGGATTGGCCGCTCCCCAAGTCTGGCACTCGACCTGTCACCATTGCTGTCCGTCCTGCGGTCAGGATCCCTCCCTCTTCCCCCTAATTCTTGCCCCGCTTTTGGGTGCCTTGGCGTTCTCTCCATTCCTCCCCCTCCTTCGGCTGGTCGATGGCGAGAGTTCCTTGTTGGGCTGCCCTCGGCACCCTCCGCCCTGCGGAGTGCAGCGGGCTCCAGCAGGAGTCTTCGCCCAAGTTAATACATCGGATCAGTCCATCACCTCTCTCTCATCAAGGAGCGACCCAGTCCAATCCTGGATGGTCTAGACAGACCGTGGGGATTGGCAGGAGCGACGCCATCACATGTCTCCATCTTTTTCGGACTCGTCCGTCACCTGCCCCGGCCTGAGTCTGGCGCGACGACCTTTCCACACCCCCTACCCTCCCCTCTCTGTCCCCACTAGTCTTCTTCCCCGCGGCATTTTGCCCACGAGTCTCGTCCCGACGTAGGACACCATTTTTCGATCCCCACCATCCCACCCTTTTCCTTTGTCATTTGCGCACTTACGTAGTTACGCTCGTGCTTGTAGTAGTTACGTTGGGGCTGCCCTCGGCACCCTCCGCCCTGCGGAGTGCAGCGGGCTCCAGCAGGAGTCTTCGCCCAAGTTAATACATCGGATCAGTCCATCACCTCTCTCTCATCAAGGAGCGACCCAGTCCAATCCTCAAGTTTGATCAAAGTTTGATTATCTTGCTCTCCTTCGGACTTGACAGTAGCGAGTCTCCTCCAGTTGCCCTGCACAGGCCGCCCTCAGGACGTCATCGTTCTCCTTTCCAACTATGTTCTGGCTGTCTTGAGATCAATTTCACGCGACCGTCGTCCATTTTCTCTCGATGACTCCGTTTTTCGGAGGCTCCAATTTGCAATTGCCAATCCCCAGCCGAGATAACAGGGTTAATGCTTTTTCCTCTCCAGCCGATGCTAGTTAAAAGCTCTCTTTGGAGCACGTTCTTGTAAGTCGACACCATGTCCACCGGGCTGGCCAAATGGAGGCTCAACTCGCCGCTCGTCCAGAACTATGTCGGCGGAATTGTGCTCGCATTAACGCCCGGAATCTTCACAGCTCTCGGTGCACTGGGAAGCGGTGGTGGACGCGCCTCGTCCACCCATCTCGCGTCTGTCGTTAGCTCGGTGCGCATCTCGTCTTCAACGTCAGCCAATCTCACAATGGTCCAGACTTTGTATGCCATCTACACATTCAGTGGGTGGGGCACTGGTATCTTCCTCAACACCATCGGCCCCAGATGGACTTTGACGGTATGTAGATATTTCCTCCGGTTGCTGACTCTGAATCTGACCCTCTATCAGATTGGAGCCATTGGTTACCCGGTCTAGTAAGTTATGAGCCCAACTTTGTTTGTATCTCATCGTCCTCTAGTGTCGCCGCGTTTTGGTACTATGACGCTACCGGCCATCAATGGTTTCCTATCCTCTCCGGGGTCATCCTTGGCTTCTCGGCTGGTCTACTCTGGTCTACAAGTGCATACCTGGGCATCACCTATTCCACAGAGGCTGAGAGGGGAAAATACATCGCGATTCAAGGTGTGATAACAGGAATAGGTAGGTGTACCTGTATCTTCATTTCCCCCATTCTAACGCATATCGTGTAGGAGCTACGATCGGCAGTGCCGTTGGTTTCGGACTCAGTGCCAATTCCACTTCGAGCGACGGAGTGCCTACTACGGTCTACGCCATATTTCTCTCTCTCATGTGCTGTGGCTCAATTGTCGCGGCTTCCTTCATCATCAACCCTGCAAATATCGTGCGGGACGACGGAACCAAGATCGCTTTGTTCACCAATACGGAAACAACAACATTTTGGCAAGAGTTCAAGGGCGTGGTGGACATGACTAAAGACCTGAAACTCATGCTCCTCGGTCTGTCCGCATTCAAATCTCTGTTTTCGCTGGTCTGATCCTGGTCTGATCTCTTTCAAGTGCCAGTCATGTTTGCCGCCGAATTCCCTGTCGCAATTGAGCCGTCTTTGAATGGTGAGGCATAGAATAGCTTGTCAATCAGAACTAATCACTTCTAAAGCCTACGCCTTCAACCTGCGAACTCGCACTTTACTCGGCCTGCTTTACTCCATCGCGCAGATCCCGGGAGTTCTCATCTTTGTACCCCTGCTGGACAACAATAGAATGACCCGCCGCACTCGAGGCCTCGTTGGGCTTGCAGCGCTCTCGCTTCTCGTCTTGGGTGCTTGGTGCGGTCAACTTGGCTGGATGGCCGGGAAGAACCTCGATCGTTCCATCGCTGGGCCGGCTTACGACTGGACTGATGGCGCGCCGTTTGTAGGATTTGCTATCTTGTATATCATTTTCGGTTTGTGCCAACAGCCTCCCGTCTCGTCATCCTCATGTCGTTCCTGCAGGTGCCCTCTACGTGTGCTACTCGATGGTGGCCATCTGGTTAGTTCGTGTGCGTCGATGCATTCAAAATAAATGTTCACGTTCTCCAGGATCATGTCCGCGATGACCAACTCGCCCACAAAGCTCGCACGTCACGCCGGCCTTTTCAAAGGTACAGTCTCTGCAGGGATGAGCGTTGTTTTCGGCATCGATTCAACTCTCCTGCCTTTCCGCCACGTATGTCTTCCCTTGCCCTCATTCGCAAATCTCATCATTATCACCAGGAACTCGCATACTGCTTTGCTCTCCAAATGCTGGGACTCGTCATCATGGCGTACCTGTGCATCCGCGAAGTCAAGAACACAAAGTATTTCCTCGAAGACGACGTGTACGTCTTCTTCCTGATGACTTGCTTCCACATGTTCAACTCCAACAGCATCGTTCCCATCGAATACGTCGAACGGGAGCAGGAAATCGACCCCGAACTCGCGGAACACGAGCGCAAGATACACCCTCATGAGAAAGAGTTTGACGAGAAGGCGTGAGGGTGATGATAGAATGAATTGTATGTACGACGACACTCAACGTGCGTTGACTAGGAGGACTTGAATACCGCTGCTACTTTAGATTTCGTCATGAAGGATTTTTGCTGAGCATCGTTGGCCGAAGCGTAAGCCACAGTCGAAAGCAACGGGTGGGATCAAAGGGTGTAGTCGCAGTGCACCGTCGGCAACGTTTTAAGGCATGGCAGTGGACGGTACCAAGCTCTAAATCTTCGACTGCTACAAAGAGAACGGAATCGCTGCACCTTGCACGAGCTCTGCGCCGGGCGTTGAATCCGCGAGGTGAAACCAGCTGCATGTCCTGTGTGATCCAAGTCACTGAACGAGGGTGAGCGTATAGAGAACGCACCGATGGCAACGTTGACTTCTTGACAAGTCCTGCTCAACCCACCGAACAGCCTGAGCCTCCCTGGTCCAGATCCCCGATACGTCGGATTTGCGATGAGTCGGCTGAGATGAAACCGATGCTGATACAGTAGAGCTGGCGGGGTATGGTGGTCATTGGCAAGCCTCGGTAAACCGGGACACATCAAATATCGCAAGCCCAAAACGGCCAGCAGAGAACGAACGCCCCTCGGAGACGAGTTCTGGCGGGCCTATTATCTAAAGACCGAGAATATGCCGCATATATTCTGCCTTCAATCGCCATTCCATAGGGCGCCACTGGCTCAGCGGTCATGATAATTCGACCACTGATCGACACTCTCCGGAGGTCGAGGGTTCGAAATCGGAGCCCGGGTGGTAGGTTCAACCCCAGCGTGTAACAGCTGCATATGGGGTACGCGTTCCTTTTGCTCGCATCTCGGACACGCCGGACCTGCCATTAATTTATTGCAGCCAACTTCATCCTACCCCGCAACGAGACGAGTGGTAATACAAACCAATATATGAATCTAACAGAAACTACTTCTTCTTCTTCTTGCCACGACGCTTGACGGTTCCCTCAGCCGTCTTCACCTTCTTGGACTCAGATCCTTCGCTAACATCAGCCTCCGCAGCCGCCCTCTTCCTGGAACCCGACCCTCCCGCAACAGCCGTCGTCCCCGCGCTCAGTGACGCAGAAGAGTCGCCCGTCGCATTCTTCATCATCGAAACCCGTAACGAACCATCCTTCTTCCGTTCCTCCTTTCTGGTGCTCGGCAACACGAAGTCGTGGGCCTCGTCGTTTTCCGGCCAGGGCAACTTTGACTGCATCAACACCGATTCGAACCAAACCAAGACCTCGTCATGGGTCAGATCGACGTGAGGAGGTGGTGCAGCTTTAGCACGGCGAGTGATGAGCGAATCATCGTTTGACGTATCGGGCTGCGGCCGGTTTTGGTCTTCCACTCCTTGGCGGTAGGCGTCCAAAAGGTCATACAGCGGACGATTGGTGTCGTCGATGGGGATAGTTTCGAGAACATAGTCACGTTTCATCTGATGGCCATTGAAGTCGAAAAGCTTGGAACAGGCCAAGGGGTCTTTGTTTAGGTCCGTGTGTCGGAGGACCATCCAAACGAGAAGCCAGAAAAAACTTTCGAGATCGTGGTGTGGGCCATGTAGCACGGGGTGTCTGGCCACAGCATTGGAGTTCTTGATGATCTCGATGGCCATGAAAGGAAAGGTCCCCTGAGAAGAGTGAGAAGACGGTCAGAGTGTTGCAAGTAAAACATACCGTAATGTCCTTCAAACTTTTGTCGACGTCGGCGGCGGGAAGAGGATTATCCGGGAACCACTCATTGAACCTTTCAGCCCCTTCTGGAGTGAACTCGGCGTAGTCCCAGTCGAGGAGAAAGCCATTGAATTTATGGCCAGAAAGGGGAACTTCGCGAAAGAGCACGTTCCCCTCGCTCACGTCGCGGTGCGTGACGCCGGCGTTGTAGGCGGTTTGATGATCTGTATAGTGTTTCAGCCAGTATTCTGGGAAGAAAAAGAAAGAAAAACGCACGGCGCATAGCGCAAAATAGAGCACCGACCAAAGACTTTGTAGAGTCAAAATCTTTGAGTGGAGTCCCCACCGGGGTGAGTAATAACCTCATGTGGCGACGTGGAAGGTTGGGGCCGTTCTCACTGGTCGGGTTGGTCTGGTGAAGCTGGGGGTCGTGGTCCGAATTGTCGTGCTCCACGGAGAGATCGAGGCTGCCGTGGCATTTGGCGATGGAATCGAGAATAGCCTGCTTCTGCTCCCTCTCCTCACCCGAAGCCTCCTCGACCTCTCGCTTGCAGTGTTCTTCGATCAAGCGGTAAAAGTCAGCTTCTGGTCGCCGACACTCCTGCGGCCAGGCGTCCTTGAGAGCGTAGACGGTTGGCCCATCCGCGTTGACGTCCTGCTCCTTCGCGTCGACGTCCTCCTCCAGGATCACTCGGAACACCCGAGTCGCACGACCGAAAAGGCCGTCCGATCGAGAGAGAATGTTGCCGAATGTGAAACACCTGACGATCTCCAGCTCCCCAGTGTGCGAATTGTATCGAGCGGCGCGGATCCAAAGATGCTCGCCGTCGATATCCTCCGCACCCCACCCCTTGTAAGCCTGGATGTTGCTGACCGCTTTTCGCATCCGCTCCTGCTCTGGTTCCGTCGGGACCGATATTGTGTCGTCGGCCCCTCGCATCAGGGGCGTGGAGTAGCCCTGTGGATTGTATAATCGCCAGAGAAAGGTGGGCAGGTGCTTCTTTTCGGTCGTGAAGTCAAAGGACTCTGTGACGGAGAAACCGCTCCGGTCGAAGCGGAAGATACGAGCTTTTGTGCGGGCGAAGACGGCCACGACATACACAAAACAGCTTCCCGTTGCCATGAGGAGGTTACGGGCACCCTTGGCAAGCTGGGTAAGCGCGTTATGAGCGTCTTGTGAGTCTCTGATCCCTCGCCGTTTATCGTCCATTATGTCGATCTTGTATTTCAACTCGATGACCGTGCCAGCCTGCGCCCAAACCCAGTCACCACTGTGCGAGATCTGGCCAGGTTTGGAACCCGTAATGTCGGGCATCGTGTGGTGTTCCTGTTGATCCCCATCCTCGACGGACGGAAATCTCGTGTTGCTCGTGTCGTGGAAACTGGGTTTGGTGGTGGGCGGGAAGTCTACGACGACTTTATTTAAGTATTTGATCTATTCGGGTGGCGGCGGTGAGTAGATGTTAAGATGGAGAGGATGACACTCACCATGGGTCCCGTCATGTCCTTCTCTTTCTCCGCATTCTCGAGCTTGTTAGCTGCGGTCCGCAGTGCATATCGAGCTTTCTCCACAATGGGGCCTATTTGAACAGGGATTCCTGGCCCCATCGCATCAAGAAACGAGGAGACGTCCTGAATGTGGAATTTGTTCTTCAGCATGTCGTGCCACACTCGCTTCGCTACAGGGTCCTCTCGTTTGCGAGATTCGGAGGTGTTGGCCTGGGAGTTGAGACTCGGTCCCGGTAGTCTCTTGCGGGGGGTGGCAGACTCGACGCGAGGCTCGCCCCCTTCTGCACGCGACGCGTCGTCGTCGCTGGGTTCAAGCGGGGAATTCTCGTCGAGAGATGCTTTGGTATCGATAGATGAGTTGGTCATGTTGGTGAAGAAGAAAGAAAGACCGGCGCCCACTCACATTGATCTCAACTGTCCTAGTAAGCGCGTTCTCGAGAACAATGGCACGTCAACGTGATTTGATGGCGGAATGTCTTCCCAAATTGGGAGTGAGGTTCACGTGCCAACACGTGCCTCTCCCCTTGCCTCTAATTGCAGCCTCAAAGCGCGATATACAAATGACATTCCTCTTGGAGAAGTGCAAATTGCTCATGTAGATACAGGGTTACACCAATATCTACGCAGAATAAAAGGAAACAACCACCGTGTTTTAATTCTGGAGTATCTCAACACTGTTCGAATACCATCGTCGTCAACAGTTCCATCTACACGGCTCTCCGTCAACTGATCTCTGTCTTCGCCTTCGCTCCTCCCGGATTGGGTAAAAGTAGTGAAAGTGAGCGCCAGAGAACACGTTGTGGGAGGACGTGTATTGGCGGTTGTTGAGGATTTGGAGTAGAAGGACAGTCAGGACGGCAAGGGTGCCTGTTAGCATTGGTACGAATTGCAGCAATGAGTCGAGTTCCCCACTCACTTATAACAAACTCGTCTCGACCGTAAGGTTTATGATCCTGGTGACAATGAAATCTGTTCAGGCATGATTTTTTCCGACGCGCGATCTCAACAACTATGCTCGAAGTTGGCAGGCGTGTTTGAGTTCTGGGTCACTCCGTACCAGGATCGACATCGTCACCATGATGAAAACGTTGGCCACGGCAGCTTCAATATTGACGACCTATCGGAAGGATCGATACGCGGCTCAAGCACCTGAACTAGCCCTGCAATAATTCGCGCGGCAGCGAGCTAGACAATCAATTTAGCAAATCGGTCCTTCGGACACACAAAGAGCTACCATTGTACCATTGAACCAGTATACAAATCGGTAGCGTGTACTTGTTGAGCGTCCAGATTCGATGGCAATAGAAACATCGGAGCCCGACGCAAACCAGTGAGTGCTACGAGTCGGCAATGCACATGACAATCGACGCCAGGTTCAAGGTGCAGATGCTCCATAAGTACTTTGCAGACTTGATTAGCGACACCCACGGAAACAGCGCGTTTAACGTGGTACACCCCAAGATGTTTGAAGTTCAGAGGCTGAAGTGACGGTTATTCTTGCGAGCTTGCAAGCGGCCCTGTCCTTTGAACACGCCGAGGCTCTGAACGAGAGCACTCACAGTCAAAAAGAAACGCGTGGTATCAAAGGGTGGTAGTCGCAGTGCGCGGTGGGCAAAGTTTCAAGGGATGGCCGTGGACAGTACCAACCTCTATGGCACCTAATCTTCGACCGCTACACAGGAGAACGGAATCGCTGCGTCTTGCCCGAGCCCTCCGCGAGAAGAAAGCTGAAATGAGCTATTAAATGAACGAGGGTGAGCGTATAGAGAACGCACCCGATGGCGTTGGCTCCTCGACAAGTCCTGCTCGTCGCTCGACCCACCGACCACTTGAAATTCCCGTCACTCGAGTCAATCAGCAGCTGAGCCTCCCAGATCCCCAATACGTCGGATTTGCGATGGGTCGACTGGGATGAAAACGACGCTGAGTATCCAATATCCAATAGAGCCGGCGGGGCATGGTCGTTGGCAAGCCTCGGAAGCCTCGGTAACCCAACGTCTGACCGGGACAAGGCCGGGACACATCAAATATCGCAAGCCCAAAACGGCGACAACGCCCCGCGGAGACGACTTCTGGCGAGCCTGTTAAAGACCGAGAATATGCAGAATATATTCTGCATTTAATCGGAATTTCATAGGGCGCCACTGGCTCAGCGGTCATGATAATTCGACCACTGATCGACACTCTCCGGAGGTCGAGGGTTCGAAATCGGAGCCCGGGTGGTAGGTTCAACCCCAGCGTTTAACAGTTGCATATGGGGTACGCGTTCCTTTTGCTCGCAGGACCTGCCATTACTTTATTGCAGCCAACCTCACCCCATTCTGTACACAGATACAATCGTGATATATATTATACATTGCCGGCTGGCGGGCCATATTACTGCTACAATAAAACGAGCGTATGGAAATTCGAAAGCATATATAACGAAGTAACAAGTTATCATGACCCCGCGGTAGCATTCCGACCCGGTCTTGATCTGGGCACAGTAGTGGGGAAAGGGAGCGAATATCGTTTAGTGAGCGACTTGAGTCGCTGGAACGAGTTGAGCTTGGTATGCCCCGGCCCACGATCCTGCATGAGCGATTCAACGCGTTCGGCCGGCGTTTTGGGCGTGTCCTGGAGTAGCCATATTGACGGTATAGACGTATTTACAGGTTCTATAATTTATCAGAGACGTGAAGGCATAGAGAGACGAGAACAGACCTTCGTTCGCAAAAGGATGTTGATGGTCGAGCGAGAATTGAGACCGCCGCGGCGCAACGAGCTCAGTCTCCGTCGCACTGCGACTCGGCATGACGTGGATGTCGTCTCGCGTTACAATCGGCGCCTGCGCCCGTGGTGCAACAACCTCGATCTCTTCGATACTCGTCCGCCTCGGAACAGGATCCACATCCTCGACATCGTTCTCCGCACCACTCGACTCGTCCGTGTCCCTCCCACCAAAATCGAGGAAAGATTCCACGGTTGGTGGTTGACGGCTGGGCGACACAGGACTCGCCCGAGCACTCAGAGTGGGAAGGGCAGGGACTGGTGGATGCGGCGAACCCTTGCCGTTGATCTTGATGCTCGGCATCCTCAGGCTACCCATGGAGGTGCGCAAGCTGCGGCGTCGCGCAGCCGAGACAACGCTTACGCGGTCCATGTTGCGCTGGCTACGTTGTGTACGTGAGCTCTTGACACTGTGGTTGCTGTGCACGCTAGCAACATCCGAGGCCAGGGTTGCAAGCATCTGGGCCTCTGACGGAGTCGGCGAGGGCAGTTTGATCTGGGTCGGTTCTGGCGTAACTTGCGACTGCTCCGAATGCATGCGGGAAACGGCATCTAGGCTGAGGGTGTCCTGGAACGGCCGGACACTGAGAACCGACGAGGCCGAGGGCGATTTGCGGTGGTTCAGGGATACGACTTCGGCAATCTCGATGACGGCGGTATCTTCTTCTTCCACGTCCGAGGCGGCATCGGCTTCATCCATCTCACGAGCGAGCTTGTCTGCCTGTTGCCACGCATCGTTGATTTCTGCTTCGAGCGACGCAATCTTGTCGCGTGCGGAAAGCAGATCAGTTGTACGCCGTCCGTAACTACTGTTCAGCTTTCGGAGAGCGATGGACAGTGCGCTGGAAAAATGGATATCCTGCAGTCGCTGGATTTGCGCTGCTTGGTCGGAAATCTGGAGCAGATCTTGCAGCAATTGATCGCACTCCGCCGTCGTCTGAGACAGCTGGCTAGTCAGCTTTCCGACCAGCGCGGGGTTACTATCGTTGTACCCAGAGAACGAATGCAACGCCTGCATCAACATCGTTCTTCTATGCACCGTGAATCGGTATTTCGACTGCGTGGTGGCTTTGAGTGCGTCGAGCCTCTGGAGTTCAGAGGGCAGTTGTCTGTCGAGAACGTCCACGGACATGACGCGGATAAACGACTCTTGCGACGAAGCGCGTATGGCGCGCGACACCAATTCTTGCAGTTCCTTGGAATTAAACGTCCCTAAGAATTATAGTTCAATGTTTTTGCTCCGAGGAAAGCACAAGACACACAGAGCGCCGCTTCAAGCGGTAAACCCTTCCACTGAACCGGTGTTGAATCGAATTTAATCTGCGGTGCAACAGTCAACGCGGGAACCTTGGGCATCGACTTGATATTCAACGGTTCTTGCTGCGAGATCTCTGGCGTCCTCGACGTCGCCGAAAGGAGAGATGGAGCAGGAGACGAACGAGGTGAATCGTCCGAAGGTGGCGAGGGCACATAGGCCGCTGACGCTGCAGAACGCTCAGAAACAGCAGACAGGGCAGCGGCCGAGGCTGTTTTCGAGTCTGATTGCTCTGTGTACCGCGGTGATGCTTCTGAGCTCGTTCTGGAAGCAGTCGTGATGGAGATTCGCGGTGAGTGCGAGAGGGATTGCGTCGCGTCTGAGGGAAGGATGGTGGAAGCCCGGGAAGGCGTATACCGTCTGCGAGGTCCCATTGGGGCCGTCTGCGGTCTGTCGCGCAGAGAGGCCCTCCTCGAGACAGTACCGTCGTTGCCCTCCATGTTTTTTTCGCGGGCGGTTGGCTGGATGTATGGAAGGAATCAAGCGCCCGTCAGCGTCGCCGACAGGATCCTTCACACGAAGACAAGAGAAGGAGAAAAAGATTATCGTGAGACGGAACAACGGGATTTTTAGCCGCAGGGAGATATGTTTTCGTAGTGTTTCATTAAGTACGATATGGAGTCCGTGTACAAGTACATAAGTAAGTAGTGTCCGAGTCGCCCATCTCAAACCCCAGTTGGCATACGGAATGTGTCTTGTGGGTCGACAGCGGCCTTGATCGACTGCAGGCGCGGTAGGTGGGATCCGTAATACAAGGTCGAGGCTAAAGAAATGTCAGAAAATGACACAATATACAGGAAGAAACGCACCATTCGTCAGTCTGTCGTCGGCATAATTGAGATATGCGCTGAAAGAAACATCAGTGAGGACTCGCTGGATAGAATTAACCGCATACCCATAGCTCCAATTTGAAGGGCTGTTGGAAACAATGCTCGAGGCCATACCATCGAGGAAAGTAAACCCAGATGCAGGGTATGGTGGCGCAAAGCTGGGTGATGAGGCATACATCTGGATCGTGAACAAGGTGTCCCGTTTGGAAAACGCGGTCGCGTCCAAAGCAACCTTGTTAATCGCCGAATTGGAACCACCGTACAACTCGACCTCCACAAACCACGATTGCCCAAAGGTAAAGCCTTGCTTGGCCATGTAGGTGACGAACGCCGTGATAGCAGCGGCAGACATGGGCGAGCCGGAAGGCGTCATAAGCGACTTTGCGTAGAACGTGTCCGGGTCTTCCGGGGCTGTGGACGTGTTCAGGGGCTGCCCTGCCAGGACAGACACGCTGTTAATGTAGCTGCCAGGCGAGATGGTTGACCATGACGGCGCAGACAACGTGTTCAGGTACGGCGCAAGAATAGTCTTGTAGTCCCCGGTACCGTAATACGCTCCCGTCAACCCCACCGCGACGTGCGAGGTGGACGGGCCGGCTGAGAAGACAAGCTCAGCGCCAAACTCCTGCGGGATGTTGGACGCGGCAAACGTCTGGAAAGACGAGATAGCGTTGGAAGCCGCACTAATGGTGAGGCTGTCCCAGCCGTACTGGAAAACTGTGGCGGAAGCAGGAGCAGGGAACGTCTGGACCTCGATGGATGTGACAATTCCAATGCTCGGCGACGCTCCTCGGATAGCCCAGAAAATATCAGTGTGGCTGGTGTTGGACGCAGTGACGATCGTGCCATTAGCAAGGACGACCGTAGCCGATTTAATCGTGTCGAGCGTCAGCCCCCATGCACGGCTCGTGAATCCAAATCCACCCATGCCGCTGTGGCCGCCAATACCGACCTAACGCGAGATTAAGAAAGAAATGTGGCACGCGTCGAGATACTCACATAACTGCAGGTGCCGTGAGGTAGAGCACGCCCCGCCGCATTGAGCGCGAGTGCAATATCTCCCAAACGATTCCCCGTCTCGATTAGAGCGGTATTGTTCGAGGAACGGATTGATATGCCTTTCATTTTGCTCAGGTCAATGACCAGAGAGCCATTCCTTCCAAGACCGTTGGCGATGTAGGAATGCTAGCAGAGTTCAGACAAAGCGTTCCTGAGATAAAAGAAATACATACGCCGCCGCTCCGTGCTGCGACTTCCATTTTTTGAGTTGTCCCCGCCTTGACGGCGGCAGCCACTTGCTGAGCATTCGTCGGAAATGCTACCGCCAATGGCACGATCGTGAACCGCTCGTTAACTGAATCAAGAATCAACAGAAATTTCCCTGTAATTGCATGCCAACGTACAAGCCTTGGTAACGGTCGAAAAGTTCTTGTCTGTTGGATACACCGCCGACACCCCACCAGCAGAAAGACTCGATTGGAGAACAGAAACACTCTGGGCAGCCGCGCCGCTCAGAAAGATGGCAACGAGCCCAAGAAGTGAAGCAGGAAGCATTGGAGAGTTGAAAGGAATGTCGAGACTACTGTCCGACGGCGGCTTTTATAACCGCGTCAGTACATAACGCCGGGGATTTCATGCCGTCTGTGGAGTACCGCGCCAAGCCCAAGCGGTGCGGAACTACGGGATCGGCGGCGACAGATGCCCTTTCAAACTTCATTCCCGAACGTGGCGGAAGAGCTGCATGTGGGGCTGCACAGGTCCGTCGGAGGCGCAACAATGATGAGAGTGGGAGGAAAAGACGTGTTGGCCGTCGGCAAACGCGATCAGAGCTGCTTCAAACCATCCTCGCCTTCAAGTCGCGAAAGTCGCGCCTTGGTCGCGCCTCTTGCATGTCCTCCTTGCACGTCCCCAGCTCCTAGGATGAACAGAATGGTCTCGAATTTCTTTGATGAGCAAACACCACCTTTAGGCTTTGTTCGAGACTGATGCTCGCGTTTCCTGCTCGCTCCAGGCTCCCGACACAGCCAGAACCTCGCAGAACCTTGCAGAACCTCTTCCTCTGTCACCCAAAAAGGAAACCGAGTCGATTTTTTGTTTGCAAGTGTTTCTCAGCAATTTAGTACGTGTACCATCATCCCAAACTGGCATTGCTCGGCCCAAATCTCTTCTCTGTCGCGGATATGGACTGTCAGTATAAAAGTGGGGCTCTCCCCACTCGTCTCTTCCTCCTCGACCACCATGAGCTGGACTGTTTCTGTTGTAACGAGCGCGACTACCGACACCCAGCCTTCCCTTGTCGTCAATATCGATCAGGCCAACGCAAAATACATCTTCAACGTCGCCGAGAACTCTAACCGTGCTTACACTCAGAAGGGCTCCCATGGCAAGAAGACTCGCGCTTTTTTTCTGACTCAGGTCGGCGCCCAGCGTGCGGGTGGTCTTGCTGGTACCAGCTTGATTCTTTTTATTCTGTTCTCGATGCTCACGCTCTCCAGGGATGCTGATGTGCTCGGCGGACCAGTCGATGCACACCCTCGATGTCGTTGGGCCGCCCGGGCTGCTCCACACCGTTGCTTCGATGCGTTCTTACATCTACAGGCGCGTTGTCCGTCTCTGACCCTGCCAGCTCTGACACACTCGCAGAGAATCCATGGCCGTCAATATCAAAGAAGTCGCTCTGTCTTCCGACCTCTCCTCGTCGCCCAATCCCACCTATCAGGACAAGAACCTCACCGTCTACAGCATTCCCATCTTGGACGACTCGCATGCAGCATCGCTCGACTCTACCGTCTGCCCCGAGGAGATCACCCACTTTTCCACCCCGAGAGGTTCTGTCAAACGCAAACGCGAACCCAGTCCCGTCGACGAATCTCTCAGCGATCTGATGGCCGAGCCCGGCTTTTCGGCTGAAAAGCTGCAGGGTGAATTGGCGGACGAGTGGCGCCGGTTGATGGTCAAACATATGTTCCCGTCGACTGGCCTTCCACCGCCGCCCGAGAAGAAGTGTAGGGATAGGGATGCACCGCGCCGGAAACGACCCAAACGATGCCCGGAAGAAACGCCGGCAGAGGAGCCCGAGTCCGACGGCATACAAGTGATCAGAGAGGTGCGTGATTCTTACTTTGAAAAAGATTTGGCTAACGTTCGTGTAGTGCGACCTCTACGACAACGACAACAAGGACAGCAGACCCAGGATCCCCGCCGGGTATCACCACCAACTTCCCAAGTTCACTCCCTCCTGGTCCGTTGGCACCGGCGCTGCCCCGACATCTGCATACGTCGTCGTCGGTCCCTCGATTCGGGGCAAATTCGACGTCGAAAAGTCTCTCGCCTTGGGTGTAGCTGTCAACCAGCGCTCTGCTCTCACCAAGGGCGAAAGCGTCACTGTCACCGTCGAGGAGGGCGATATGACCGTTGAGAAGGTCGTACATCCTCATGACTGCATTGGGCCGTCCGAAACTCCCCCTGTTAGTTGTTCGTCCAGTCGCTTTTACTCTTCGCTGACGATTTTTAGGCTATGATTGTCTTGGATATCCCGTCTCCGGCATTAATCAACTCCATCGTCTACTCCTTCGCGCAGTCCCCATTCTATGCAAAGTTGCGCTCATCGCGCCCTGAAGATATCGCCGAGACTGTCGTTCGAACCGTCTTTCATCTTGTTGGCGAAGGTGTTCTTCACGATCCGCGCTACATCGAGTTCATGAACGGATTCCCGGCCAACGCTCATGTATGTTGGTTTTCTTCCTTTGTCTGCTTGTATTGACGTCTCGAACAGCATGTTATCTCTTCGCCCGAGTGTGGCCCCGACCCAGTTACTTTTACGACTGCTGCATTTAATCAGTTACGATTGCACCAATTGGATCCAGTAATGTTCCCGATCCCATTCTACTCTCTCAAGCCCCAACGAGAGTTGTCTGGTGCGCAACTTTCCTTCTCCCATGTCCTCGTTTGTTGACGCCCCGCAACAGTAATTCCTGGTCTCCCCGCCAATTGTGTCGTCATGGAATCGACCTTCCACATGAGCAGTCGTCCCGGTGCCTTCCCCGAGTACAATCGCCTTCCTTGGGAACGCAGGGACTGTTTCCACCCAGCGTTGCGCCACCCCCATCTTCTCATGCTCTCGTCGCCCTTGCTGAAAAAGTTTGCCGATGTCCGGGCCAAGATCGAAGAACGTATCGCCAATGGAACGGCTCCGACGACATCCAAGGGCTCCGATGTTGTCGTTATACCTCTCGGCACGGCTAGTGCAGTACCTACGTCTTCGCGCAATGGTATGATATCACCTCTGGATTGTTCTCGGAATTAATTCTATCATCGCAGTGTCCTCCACGCTGATTAGAATCCCTGGACGTGGCTCGCTTCTCCTGGATGCGGGCGAAGGGACCTGGGGCCAGATTGCTCGTCACTTTGGTCCGGAGGTAGACGACGTCCTGCGGGACTTGCGCTGCATCTTCGTCAGCCACATTCACGGCGACCACCACGCGGGGGTCGCCAAGATTCTCCTCAAGCGGCGGCAGGTCGGTTTCCCTTCTTCCCAAATACCATGCCATTCTGACTTGCGATACAGCTCAATCCCCGTGCGATGCAGCCCCTGTACCTCGTCGGCGTCCACAAGCTCCATCTCTACCTCCGTGAGCTTGCGGACATTGAAGATCTTGGATTGAGCGACCCGAATGGGGTGGTGACCGTGATCAGCGATGCCTTGCACGTCAAGCGATCGGGCGAGTATCTCAACCGGGGGATGTGGCGGATCGAGGGCTCGGAACCTTGGACGGACTATGAGCGGTATGTGATTGTCTTCCATTCGAGGCATCGTTTCTGACGGACGCTAGGTCTGTCGCTGCTGGCATGCGTTTGTGTGTTGCGTTAGGCCTCGAGAGGTTCGCTACCATCGACGTCTTTCATCAAGTTAAATGCTATGGGGTATGTATCCGCAGCCAGGATGGCTGGAGTATCGTGTACGTACCTGCTCTCACTTTCGAACATTGCTGATCCCAAACAAAGCTTCTCTGGCGACACGCTCCCGACGCAGAGTCTGGTCCGCGGCGGGTGGGGCGCCACTCTTCTCATCCACGAAGCTACGATGGGCGACGGCGAGGAGGAGATGGCGCGTTGCAAGGCACATAGCACGGTTGGACAGGCCATCGACACCGCACGCAGGATGAACGCAGAAAACGTCCTCCTCACCCACTTTTCCGCCCGCTATCCGCGCATGCCGCCGCCCATCGAATCTTCCGGCATCCGCCCGCCGCCTGGTTACGGCGCTCCGGTCCGGGATCCCGTCGTAGCGCTCGCGTTTGACAACGTCAACCTTACGATTGGGAATATGTGGAAGCTGAGCATGTACCTGTCCGTGATCCAGAAGGCGTTTGCGGACACCAAGGTGGAGGCGGACGAGGAGGAGGCCAAGGTTGCGCGTGCTGCCATACACTGAACTTTGATTTATTTCTGCATTACATCTCATCCACATATCATTGCTGACGATCTTGAAATGTATCTCTAGTCTTTTGAGTAGCTCGTAATGTACTATAGTTGACCTAATCGAAATGTATGTTCTCATTCTTTCCCTGGGACAAGCAAGAGTCTACCAAAGAGTGTGGTCCCACTCCGCCTCAAATAGGAGAAGCCAAAGTAGAGGATATGGCGCCTTATAGCGTCGTACTCAACATCTTCACCCTCCACAGGTTCCTCAGCTCTGAACCAGCTCAGTATTCCCTCGAACACGTCGAGTACCCTGATCCCTTGGCTGTTTTCCACGACTTTGTTGGGAGAAGCATGATCTGGACCCAAAGATATCGTGAATCTGTGCACCGCGGGGATGGTCGCGAGGTCCTGTAATACACCGATGGAGGTGAGCGGGACGGCGGTGTTGTCTAACAAGATGAATTTCGCGTCGGATATGGGCTCGCCGATCTTCCAGTCCAGGTCCCAGCGTTGGAGTGCTAAATGCAGCTGGAGGACGTTCATGAGTGGTTACGAAGAGAGGAACAGGATACACACCTTTATGGGTTGACTCTCGCACTCGAGTAGAAGAAAAGAGTCTGGATTGTCGCCTGTGCCCGGTCATTCACAAAACTTTGGCGTCCAAGTGCGGCAGTACGTACTTATATAGACTGGGCTCGTTCTCTTGAATGTTTGAACTTGGAGCCCAGGGTCGCTCTCAACAATGGCCTTCCACTTTTTCGCAACGCGTTTGACGCGGAGGAGGTCGTAGTACTGGAGATGGCCTAGGATGAGCGCGTGCAGTTCCAGTGCCAAGTCGTTCATTTCTTCGTGCTGGAAGGAAGCGAGAGACGAGGCGCGGAGAGCCAAGGCGCATTTTATGTAAATTGTGGAGACCAACGGAAGGACCCAGGGTAGGATGCGGCGGTCGAAATGCTTAGCTAGATGCTTGGCGCGGAATTACTCGGTTCTAGTGACATGGAAGCCGTGTTAAACAGCCAACCGCGATCGATGATCGCCAGAGAGGCAGGGCAAGCTTGAAGTGCTTTAAAGATGAAGTTTCGTGGGGGAAGACAAGAGGCGGGCATCCAAAAGCGGAAGTCCGAGCACCGCTTGCCCGGGCCCTCCTCCTGCACTGCTTGCGTACTCGAGCTTGACGCCAGCACACACTCCCGGGAGCCCTCTCCTAGCTCGAAGCCAGTCGAAGCTCAGGTCAATGGCAAATCAAGACAAGCAACAGATTCAGCAATTCTTGAACATATGTACTATGTACAAGACGCTTCATTCCATTAGCTCGATGTAAGCGAACAACTTGGTACCGGTGCGCTTCAAATCTACCAGACCCTCAAACCTAGTATAGATCCCCATGGTTTTACACCTGGGGACGGGCTTCCAGCGAGTAGACAAGTCGCTGGGCCCTGCGCCATACGGAGTCAGACGTGAATAAAAGGAAGACAAAACAGACACCGGCTCTTTGACTATCTGGGTGAGTACGTCGAGCACGGTAATGCCTTTGCCGTTTGCTACATTGATGGAAAAGCCGAAATCTTCCTCCAAACCCGCAGATATCTTGAAAGTGTGAACGGCAGGGATGGTTGCAAGGTCGTCGAGAACGCCCGCCAAGACCACCGTCGTGTCGCGTAATATCATCTCGGAAATGGGTCGGCCGAACATGAAGGTCGCGTCCTGGAGTGCTGGGTGCATCTTGAGAACCAATATTTGAGAGTCTGACGGGCAGAAACAGTTTCAAATCCTACGGTCATCGGCTCGCTCTCCTTTTGGACTCTCTTGTACAGGTCGATGGCACCGTTGACTGTGTTCACTTTCCTTCAGACCTGCACCCAAAGCCTGGTGTAAACCCACCTCTATACTCCGAGGTCGCTTTCTTGAAAGTTTGGACCTGGAGTGTAGGGTCGCTTTCGATGATGGCCTTCCACTTTCTCGCGACGCGTTTGACACGAAGGAGATTCAAGTATGGGAGCTTGCTCAGGATGATCGCATGGAGTTCGGGCACGAAGTCGGGAGGGAAGGTGAGCGTTGTAGGGATGGATTCGGTGGCCATGGTGTGGAAGATGCGGTGGCGAAGAACAAGTCGTGTTCTTATGTAAAATTCTTTGCCTCGCGCCGCGTCGTTGACGCGACGCGACGCGGGTGCCGAACAATGATGGCCGACCCTCTAAGTTGAACCTGAAGCCGAAACATCGAATAACTCAAATGGCAGAGCAAAGACAAGAGCTCGGCAGCATCGAAACGGGGACTGGGGAAGTCTCAGATTTCCGGGCCGCCCCCTCGCTATCTTCTTCTCAAGCTCAGCGAGAGTGTCCGACCATCTTATTCGCCGGTGCTCTCGAGACGATGAAGCTCAGTCTATCCCGGACCCATTCTCAAGTGTTCTTCCGAAGATCATTCAAGATATACAGAATAACGATATGTGGTAGAGAGGTAGCTCATGTCGGTATGTATCACACTAGAAAAAATTAACGAGACTCGGTTCACTATCTGTCTCAACAAGTCAGACATTGTGGAAATGGCATTCAGATTGGAACACTTACCGTGTTTCAAGAGTGATGGCCCACCCCCAGCCCCCGCCCCGCCCTCAGCCTGGCGCTGACCCAGACCCTGGAAGTAGTCTTGGGCTGCCGCGCTGCAGGACATGAGCCGTTCGAGGATGAACTGAACGATGTCGATGGCTAGAATCCCTATCGCTAGTGCGCATTGCCAAGTTGACTGGCGCACCCACACTGGGACCACGGATTTCAGTTGCACCTGGCGTTTGCGGCGACCGATGAATACGACGATCGGGCCCCAAGTGCAGAAAAAAGCAATCCCATCCACCACGAGCACCGAGAAGATTGGACCCATGAAATCATCGGCGTTGCGAGGGATGCGTGTAGGAAATGCTACAGACGGAAGTCAGTCAATATCCAGAGCAAAAGAAACAGCCTACCGAGTACGATGAATGTCAGCAGAGCAATGACAGTCTCCGTCCCTACAGGCGTGGTGTCAGAGACCATGCCATGAAGAACACGGTAACAAACATTGCCGTAAGCAGGAGATGGCTAGCCCCCATGAGCGTGAAGCCGTCGAAGCAGATACGGAGGGCGCCTGCGGCGGCCATAAAGACCGGGCAGAGGATAAGCTGAGCCAACGTCAGAAGGTCTTGGGTTAAAGTGCGCTCAGACATGGTGGTTTGCAGGAGGGGGGTTAGGGGTTTTGGATCGAGTCTAAAATCCCGCGTGGGCCGTAGAGAACGACTTCGTGAACGAAACACACGTCTTTCGGGAAGAGCAGGTTGTGAACGCGCGCCTCGGACAGGGAAGGGTCATCACCGCCATTCAAGGTGCTACGATCCTCCGGAGAACGACTGCTTCTGGATCGACCATGTGAATGAGATGTTCCGAGAGAATACGGACAAGCTCGACCCGATTGAATCACTCTCACTAGAGCGGGAAGAGAGAGTCCAGGTTGTCGGCCGTGTCCGAGTTATCCAAATCACAGAAAAAAGTTGGTGTTACTCAAGTGTTACTGCTGCTGGAATCCGGCAACGCCGATAAAGCTGGGCTCGTCTTCTTGAATGTTTGGACTGTGAGCGCAGGGGCGCTCTCGAGAATTGCGTCCACTCTTTCCTAACGCGTTTGACGTGGAGGAGGTCGCGTGCAGTTCCGGCGCCAATCCGTTCATTTCTTGGTGCTGGGAGGTAGTGAGAGACAACTTGAAGGGCGACGCAGGCAGCTGGGCTTGATCATGAAGTTGAAGCTGAAGTTCATGAAAGTGCATGTAGAGGACAAGAGGCATCCAAAATCGGAACTTTGGTCCGCACCGCCTTGCCTTCCTCCACCGTCTTCTTCACGCGCCACCAAAGACTTCGAAGGCCGTCGGAGCCTCCTCGAGCTGACGCCGGCCTCGACTCCCACAATCTTCAATCTTCTTCGTTGGGAGCGCTCAGCTATCCTCAAGGGAATCGAATCAAGCTCACGAGTCAAGGATACAAGAAACAGATTCAACGATTCGCGAAATACATACAAGAAATTTATCCCTCCAGGCCAATGAGCGCAAACAGGTTAGTGCCCGTACGCTTCAGACCGTCGAAACCGTTGTAGTAGTAATAGGAGTCGGACATCACCCAGTGCCTGGGGACCATCTTTCCGTGCTCGGACGAGTAGACGAGCTTTTCAGCCCTGCGCCATATCGGGTCAGACGCGACGAGCAGAGAAGACAAAAGCAACACCGACTCTTTGACGATCCCGTTGAGTACGTCGAGCACTGTGATTCCTTTGTTGTTTTTCACGTTGATCGAAAACGCCTCCATGCTAATCTCATCATCATGGAGAGCGCTCTTGAACGTGTGGACGGCGGGGATGGTTGCGAGGTCGTCGAGCACACCGGTCGAGGCCATCGTCAGGGTGTCGTCGTCGTAGAACAATTTCATCTCAGAAATGGGATCGCCGAACCTCATGTCCATGCGCTGGAGTGCCGGGTGCATCTGGAAAACCAATCTTGAGGTAGGCTTCAAAACAGTGCCAGTAAACCCACCGTCACTGGCTCACTCTCCTCTTGGACTGTGTTGGCGTTGTACCTTTCGACGACACCGTTGTCTTTATTCACTTGTTGGTTTCAAACTCTGGCGTTAGACCACAGCCGCACCTCTATACACCGAGGTCGCTTTCTTGAAAGTTTGGACTTGGAGTGCAGGGTCGCTTTCGATAATCGCCTTCCACTTTTTCGCGACGCGTTTGACACATAGGAGGTCAAAGTACGGGAGATTGCTCAAGATGAGTGCATGGAGCTCGGGCACCAAGTCGGGTGGGAAGGTGAGCGTTGTAGAAGTGGATTCGGCAGTCATCTTTCGTCGGGGATGGTGGCGAAGAGCAAGTCGCGGTTTTTATGTAAAATTATTGCCTCGCGGGTTCTTACTTCTCACGAACGTTTCTAGACTTAGGGCGATCTGGGACACGACTCGAACAAGAAAAAAACAATGTAGCGACTCGTGGAGAATACAGGCAAGAATGCTTCAAGATCCACGATCGAGCATCGCGAACAACTTGGTCCCCGTGCGCGTCAAAGAAGAGAATCCCTCGTAGAAGATGTGGTCCCCCATTGCTTCGTACATGGGGATGGGCTCTCCATCTTCACCCACGTCGACGGGTTCTTCGGCCCTGCAAGGAGCGGTCAGAGGGTGGCGGAGAGAGTGAACCAGAAAACACCGACGCTTCAACTAGCCCGTTCAGTACGTCGAGCACTGTAATCCCTTTGCTACTCTTCACAATAATTGGAGCACCCCCATAACCCAGAGAGATCAGGAAAGTGTGGATAGCGGGGATGGTTGCGAGGTCGTCCAAAACGCCCGCCGACGCCAGTGACAAGTTGTCCTGGGAGTGGAGATAGAATTCCGCCTTGGACGCGGGCTGGTTGAGCATCCAGCTCATGCGCTGCAATGCGGGGTGCATCTAGAGACGACGCTCAAGCGGGAACGCTCAAAGAGGGAGTAAAAGGGACCTTCATCGGCTGACTGTCGCGTTGGACCTTGCTGTCAACACCGTTGTCTGTGTACCCTTTCAGACTCGTCGCAGAAAACCTAATGTGGCCATACCTCTATACGTCGAGCTGGATTTCTTGAAAGTCAAGACTTGGAGCGCAGGGTCACTTTCGACAAGCGCCTTCCACTTTTTCGCGACGCTTTTGACGCGAAGGAGGTCTTCGTACGGGAGATTGCTGAGAATGAGCCCGTGGAGTTCGGGTACCAAGTCGGGTGGGAAGGTGAGCGCTGCAGGGGCATCGGATTCGGCGGTCATGGTGGAAAGATGGTGGCAAAGAACAAGTCGCGTTTTTATGTAAAATCTGCCTTGGGACGTCTTGCTTCTCACGGATGGGGGCATGTTGAACTACATTTCAGCAGATTCGAGGATGTATCGCCAGAGAGGCAGGCTTGAAGTCGGCTTGACGTTGGTGCAGAACTTGAACAAAAGGCGGGCAAGCATCCAAAAGTGGAAATCGCACCGCCTCCCCGCCATCTTACGAGTCACCCGCGCCGTCGGACCCGCCTTCAGTTGACACTGGCACTCACCCCCAGCTCAAGACAAGAAACAAAATCAGCAATTCGTGAAAATGCATACAAAAAGTTTCATCCCGTCAGCACGATGCCCCCGACCAACTTTGTACCCGTGCGCTTCAAACCATCCAAGCCCTCATAATGATCATGGTCCTGCAGGTCTCCGGCGTATTTTTTACCCCTGCGCCATATCGGGTCAGATGCGAGTGAAAGGGAAGATAACACGGACACTGACGCTTTGTATATCTGGGTGAGAACGTTGCGCACGGTGATACCCTGGTTGTTTTTCACATTGAATGAAAACCCACCCCAAGATTCGTCCTCATCCATATCCGAACATATCTTGAACGTGTGGACGGCAGGGATGGTTGCGAGGTCGTCTAGCACGCCCGCCGACGCCACCGGCGCGTCGTATAATATCATCTTGAAAATGGGTTCGTTGAAGTAGAAGCTAACGCGCTGGAGTGCAGGGTGCATCTTGAAAACCCATGTTGAGGCTCCGACGGCCAGAAGCAGGGCCAGAAAACCCACCGTCACTGGCTCACTCTCCTTTTGACTGCACTTGTCATCCACGCCGTTGTCTGTGTCGACGTTGGCTCAGACTGGCGCAAGAATATGCTGTCAACCCACCTCTATACTCCGAGGTTGCTTTCTTGAAAGTTTGGACTTGGAGTGCCGGGTCACTTTCGATGATGGCCCTCCACTTTCTCGCGACGCATTTGACACACAAGAGATCAAAGTACGGGAGATTGCTCAAGATGAGTGCATGGAGCTCGGGCACCAAGTCGGGTGGGAAGGTGAGCGTTGTGGGGGCAGCGGATTCGTTCATGGTGTGGAAGATGGTGGCGAACAACAAGTCACGTTTTATGTAAAACTCTTGCGTTCCTCGGTCTTGGGCATCTGGCTTCCCACGAACGTGCAGCCACGACCCGAAGCAGAAAGATTCAAAGAACAATGCAGATTGAGCGATTTGTGAAGAATACATGCAATAGATTCAGGAGCCAACATTGAAGTCTGCGAGCAGCTTGGTCCCCGTGCGCGTCAAAGAAGAGAAACTCGAAGATGTGGCCCCCCATCGTGTCGTAGAGGGGACGGTCTCTTTATCCTCTTCGACGGGTTCTTGGGCCTGTAATGTGCGGCCAGAGGAAGACGGAGAATGAAACGAGCACCGACACTTCAACTAGCCGGGTCAGTATGTCGAGCACTGTAATCCCTTTGCTGTTTTTCACAGTAATACCATCCTCATGGTAGTCTAGAGACAGCGTGAAAGTGCAGACGGCGTGGATGGTTGCGAGGTCGTCTAGCACGCCCGCCGGCACCAGTGACAGGAAGCCTTTGGAGCGGAGATAGATACCCGCCTTCGACGCGGTCTGGCTGAACGACCAGCTCATACGCTGCAATGCTGGGCACATCTAGAGAAGCCCCCGATCCGGGACTGCGTAGAACAAGAGCGAGGAAGAAACAACCGTCATGGGCTGACTGCCGGGTTGGACCTGCCAGTCAACAACCCCGTTGTCGTGTACCCTTTGAGATACCTCGTCGCAGCGCACCGCTATAATTTGAGCTGGATTTCTTGAAAGTTGATACTTTGAGCGCACTGGCAGGGTCGCTTTCGACAATCGCCTTCCACTTTTTCGCGATGCATTTGAGGAGGTCTTTGTGCAGGAGATTGCTGAGGATGAGGGCGTGGATCTCGGGTACCAAATCGGGAGGAAAGGAGAGCGTTGTAGGGGCAGTGGATTGGACATGGGTGCAAGATGGTGGTGAAGAGCCGTGACAAGTCGCATTTCTTACGTAAAAAATCTTGCCTTTCGCCGTTTTGGACCGTCGTCCCATCTTCCAAGACTCAAAAGGCTAGGCGACCGTCGGACCTCCTTGAGCTTGACGCCGGCACTTCCAGGTTAAGGACACAACTCCAGACAAGAAACAATTCAGCAATTCGTGAAAAAAAATACATACAAAAAAATTCATCCCAACAGCACGATGTCCCCGACCAACTTTGTACCCGTGCGCTTCAAACCATCCAGGCCCTCGTAATTATCCTGGTCCTCCATGTCGTGTTTTTTACCCCTGCGCCATATCGGGTCAGATGCGAGTGAAAGGGAAGATAACAGGAACACCGACGCTTTGTATATCTGGGTGAGAACGTTGCGCACGGTGATACCCTGTTTGTTTTTCACATTGAATGAAAACCCCCCCCCAACATTCGTCCTCATCCATATTCCAAGATATCTCGAACGTGTGGACGGCAGGGATGGTTGCGAGGTCGTCTAGCACGCCCGCCGACGCCACCGGCGCGTCGCATAATATCATGTTCCGGATGGGTTGGCCGAACATGAAGGTCGCGTCCTGGAGTGCTGGGTGCATCTTCAAAAGCAATGCTAAGACTCCGACGAACAGAAACAAGGCCAGAAAATCCACCGTCACTGGCTCAATAGGCTCCTTTTGGGTACTCCACTTCTGCTTGACGCCGTTGTCTGTGTTGACTTTCGCTCAGACCAGCGCCGAAATATGGTGTCAATCCCCACCTCTATACTCCGAGGTCGCTTTCTTGAAAGTTTGAACTTGGAGTGCCGGGTCACTCTCGATGATGGCCTTCCACTTTCTCGCGACGCGTTTGGCACGAAGAAGATTCAAGTACGGGAGATTGCTCAAGATGAGTGCATGGAGCTCGGGCACCAAGTCGGGTGGGAAGGTGAGCTTTGTAGGGGTAGTCAATACGGCGGCCATGGTGTGGAAGATGTGGTGGCGAAGAGCAAGCCGCGTCTTTTATGTAAAATTCTTTGCCTCGCGCGTTCTTAATTCTCACGCGTTTGTAGGATACACGACTCGAACAAGAGAAACAATGCCAATACAGCGATTCGTGCATAATACAGAGAACGAGTTCAGGATCCAGTAAAGATGGACGCGAACAACTTGGTACCCTTGCGCTTCAAATACGAGAAACCTTCAAAGAATCTGTGGTCGCCCATCCGTTCGTACATGAGGATCGGCTTTCCCTTCCTGCCAACTCCGACAGGTTCCTCAGCTCTGCACGATACGCGGTCAGAGGAGGGTGGGGAAGACGAAACCAAAATGACCGACGCTTCAACTAGGCGGGTGAGCACGTCGAGTACGGTGATTCCTTTGCTGTTTTTCAGGACGATTGGGGACGCCACACCTCCTCCCTCATCATCCAAAGAGATCTTGAATGTGTGGACAGCGGGGATGGTTGCGAGATCGTCCAACACGCCGGCCGCGGACAGAGACAGTTCCTCGTCGGAGTCAGTGTAGAGTTCAGCCTCGGACGCGGGCTGGCCAAACATCCAGTTCATGCTCTGCAATGCTGGGTGTATCTGGGCGCCAACGCTCAAGGGGCATCTCGCAGAAGAGGAGGAAGCCCACCGTCACCGGCTCACTGTTGCGTTGGATAGTATACTCGTCGACTTCGACGACGCCGTTGTCTGAATTTCGTTCAGGTTTGTCGTCCAAGAGATCCTGACCTGCGCACCTATATGAACTGAACTCGCTTTCTTGAAAGTTTGCACCTGGAGCGTGGGGTCGCTTTCGATAATCGCCTTCCAGCTTTTCGAGACGCGTTTGGCACAGAGGAGGTTTTTGTACGGGAGATTGCTGAGGATGAGTGCGTCAAGCTCGGGTACCAGGTCGGTGAGCGTTGCTGGGGTGGACTCGGTAGCCATTTTTTTCGTGCGAGAGATGGTGGCGTAGACCAAGTAGCGTCTTTTATGTAAAATTGCCGCCTTCGCGGTCGCAGTCGAGTCTTCCATTGATCGACTGTTCCATCAAGAGATTCCGACCAACTTGGCAGATGCGCAATGCATACGAGGGACACGATGAGGCCAGCTTGAACCAAGTTCGAACAGAATTTGTCATGGGTGAAATTTAGCAGTTGGCATTGAGTTGGAAAGCAGTTGTTGGCTTGCTCCGGCCATCACCGACATCACATCATTTTCCCACAGTTGAAGTTACTGTTGAACATCAACTTTGCTGAGCGCTTACCCATTGCTCGCGTCTTCTACGACACGTTCCTTGCCGAAGTTTGGTGAGCCGCTTGGGCATCTAATCGAGTTCGCCCGTGCTCACTCTAGAACTCCGTGTTGTTGAACTATACTTGAGGCACAAGAATTCAGCATCGAACAACTAGACATGTGTACATTGATAACAGCTTCGGAGAATTTTTGTTGCGACAAATTTCGACTCGGAACGCAGAACCTCCTCCTCATCCCATCAAATAGTGGCCAACGCAAGAAATTACGACCCCAATGACAAGTACGTCGAAAGCGTCTTGCCGGTGCGCTTGTAAGCCCCGAATCCTTCATAGAAGACGCAATCTCCGAGTGCCTCGACGACGAGCTCGGGACCTTCGTCTGTTTCGACCGTGTCACGGCTCACCGCCGCCTTCATCTGGGTAAAGACATCCAACACCGTCACGCCCTTGTCGTTCTCGACGGTGAGTGTATAGGTCTCGTCATCGCCGAGTCTCCACTCCTCTATAGTGATGCGGAAGTGGGTGACGGCGGGGATGGTGGCGAGGTCATTCAGCGTGCCGCTGGAGGCGAGTGGGATGACTATCGTTTCCGATTCGGATTCAACGTCCGTCCAGGCGTCATCGTCGTCTGCATGTTCCGCACTAACGATCTCGTCAACCTGGCCTTTCTTTTGGAAGTAGACCTCTACTTTCGAAACGTCGTCGCAGAGCCGGTAGGAGATGTGCTGGAAGATGGGGTGCATCTGTGCGCTGGTGAGTCCTGAAAAGTGGTAGATCAAAGACACGCACCAGAAAGGGGTCGCTTTTGACCCCTGGCTCGACATCCGTCTCCGCGTCTCCACCTTCGATGTATGCCCAACTCGCTTTTTTGAACAATTGCATCTGCAGGATCGGATCACTCTCTACGATGGCCTTCCACTGTTTCGCCACGCCTTTGACACGAAGGAGGTCCCCGTAAGGCAGATTGCCGAGGATGAGGGCGTGGATTTCTGGGACTTGGTGAGGCGGAAAAGACGACATGCTGGCATCATTCTCACGGTTCGATGCTGTTTATGTATTTTCAACTGTGGGAGAGTTCAGCATGATCGCCGAAATTACCCGCAGTGCTTCCGATTTCTTGTCCCTCGATACACAACGTACACTCATATACATCAGCAGCTTGAGGACATCTCCACGCCGTCGTATGGCCCGTCATGATCACTGACGTCCCCATCGAAAATGTTGGGCACGTCCCCAACGATACACCGGTCGTCGTCGTTGTCTTGCCCTATCAAATGGGCATGTTAGCAGACATTAATACAAAGTAACGGCCGCTCGCACCTGGGCATGACTCCCGAGCACCGGAGTCCTGAATGTGGATCTCGCCGGTGGGGTGGTGGAATCCCAGGAACCTTCCTGGAATCGTAGGAACAGGGTCCTCCATATTGTTGATGTGCGTAACGGTGTTTCCAGTGCTGGCGTAGTCCGCAAACGCTTGATTTCCAACCTAGTTCAGCCAGTCAGCAAACTGCCATTCGCGCAAGAAGAAATGAACACACTCTCGGCAAGGCGTACAGAATACTCTTGAAGCTTACTCCCGGCAGATGCAGAGGAAGGTACACCGAATCCAGGAGAGAAAGCGCAGCGCCCATGGAATGTCCGACTATCGTGACCTGATTCGAACCGAATTTCGATATGGCCATCTTGACGGCTGCCAGGACATCCGCGGCGGTCCTGTAGCACCACCACGGTCAGATTACTGACAATCGGTCGGGTCAATTCACGCACTTTGCCTGCTCGTCTGCAAACCCGCTATGAACCTCGATGGAAGAACTGATGCCAGGGAACAGCGTCGAGTTTAATCCGTCCAAGACAAACTCGGCGTCGGTGGCCCAAGCGAGACTAAGGTGCATGAGTAACACTGAGTCGCGAGGAAAATCAAGTATGTTCACATTTCAGAAGGATCAGTCCCTTGGTGGGCCACTATGATAGACTCGAGAGTCGCGTCGTAGCCGACGTACCAGAATTGAGTCCCAGAACCGTCACCACCAGATGCCACCGTTTGAAAGCCCTGGTTCGCCTGACAGTTGGGCCCGCAGTTCCATGCCAAGGTCTTCACTGGGTCGCAGTATGCCGCAGCCGCATAGTAGGTGTACGGTTTGAACACGCTGATCTGGGCGGTGCTGAGCGTGCTGATCGTCTGACGCGGAAGCAGCGAAGGGGCACCATTGACGAGGGCCGCAGCAGCGAGGAGAACCGCAGAGAGACGCGCCATTTGGGGTCCGGAGGAGAGAAGTTTCAAGCGATCTGAAATTTAAAGGACCGCCGCAAGGTGTATGCACATGCCCTCATGAAACGGCTGAAGTTTCGACCAACGTGCGCGGTATCGCGAAGCGTCGCACTCGCATCTCGGGTAAAACTTGAAAATTGCCAACACCGTGCAGGATTTCTTGCTCTTCTTGTCGGTTCTGGGAAATCTCACTTGCTTTGAAAGACATGCCTTGCGCGTCGAGGCCTTGAACATCCAGAGAGTGTCGTTCTTGGCTGTCCAGTGTCCATATGGTGGATTGCGGGGCTCCGCATGAACAAGATCTTCATGAGAGTCGATCTTTGATCCGTGTTTTCCACAGACTCTCATCATGTCGAGGTTGCTACGCGTCGGGCTGCCTCAACGGCGCTATTATTCCAGCTCCATGGAGGCCTTGGACGCATGGATCTCGTCGCCCAAAGAGTTGACTCTGAAGGATACCTTCAGCATCGAGCGAGTATCTGACCTGTTCATCACCCTTCCAACCCGGGACGGCAGTACAAGTCCCTACCATCCGCCCATACCCAAATCCAAGCTGGGATACGGCTCCCATCTCGCCTTCTTTCACCCCAGAAATCCCGAGAGCAGTCTCCGGGAAGATGGCACAGACAACGATTTCTGTCCGCCGAGCCCCTTCACACGGCGTATGTGGGCTGGAGGTTCCATGTCTTGGAATAATGCAGAGCCGCTGCTTGTGGGAGACAGCGCCGTCTCGCATTCAACCATCGCATCGGTGGACAGGAAGGGATTCGACAAAGGCAGTCCCATGGTGTTCGTCAAGCAGAAGATTGAAATCACCAAAACCGGTAAAACGCAGCCATCGGTCGTCGAAGAACGGTCCCATGTTTACCTCCCCAACTCTTTGGAGGTCAAGAAAGAGCCTCGAGCCGGCGAGCGGCTGTCTATTGCTCGATTCCACCGCGGCTAACGCGCTTCTCAGTGCCCGGTTTACCTCTGACAGCAGACTTTCAATTCACCTTCACTCCGAGCATAGTCACACTGTTCCGATATTCAGCGCTCACCTTCAACGGGCACTACATCCATCTCGACAAGGATTATGCGCAGCTAAAGGAAGGATATCCTGGTCAGTGGTATCGGTTCTTTCCAAATCAACGAACATCCAACAAATTGATAGAACGACTTGTACACGGTCCCCTGACTGCCCTCATGCTCCTCGAAATCACGCAGCTCCAGAGGCCCAAGGGCAAGATCGCCAACTTTGAGTACCGAGCGAGGAACCCCGTCATTGTGAATAAACCAATGACCATCGCAGGAGTGTGGACCGATGTCGATACCGCGAGCCTCTGGTGCGTCAATGACCAGGGCGTAGTAGGAATGACCGGTACTGTCCAGTTTGTCCGGTCGAAATAAATTTAGTTGTGGGTCATGTGCGAGTTTTGAGCAGGGCCGCCGCCCCGCCTACGAGGCCACATGAGCATCTTCTTTCATCATAAATCGACTGCTTCGACAACATGCATACCCCTCAATGGCTGGCAAGATTCTGGTCATTGCGGCCGCCGCCGCTTTCGTAGCCTCGGCGTCTGCGACTTCTTTTGCCCAGTGCCAGAGCAGCATCAAGCCCAAATCTCAACCGACGCTCTTCTGTCCAGCAGGTGATTTCCTAATTGTCCTGGAGTCCTGTTTCTGATTTGCCCAAAGGAACACTCTTCGTTTCTCAGAAAGACTCTGACGCGCACTTTACCACCATCCAAGCGGCTGTCGCAGCCTTGCCCAACGATACCTCCTCGCACTTTATCCTAATCGACGCGGGGACTTATCAAGAGGCAGTGAACGTGACGAGAAAGGGGCCCACGACATTACTTGGCAGAACAGACCATCCTGCTTCTTGTATGTACGCCCGCACTGTCCAAGCATGAATCTCAACTTGCCCAGTCGCACAAAATCTGGTCACGATATTCAACACGACGTATATCAACCAGACGACGCAGAACGCGAGTATTCAGGACAATGCAGACTCGGCGGTCCTCACTGTGGCGCCCAACAAATACGCAGCATGGACTGGGGCTGGCTATTATGGAGGCACTCCCGTACCTATCCCCGACGTGCGTGGGTCTGTTTGTCGTTGGCTCCGGTTCTGATGTCTTGCAGGAATTTGGATGCACCGACTTCAAGGCGTACAATATCAACTTTGAAAACAGAGCCGTTCGTTCATTCAAACCACAAAGAATTCAGACTCACGGAGATAATCAGAACAATGGCGGCGTAGGTCCAGCGCTTGCATTCGGTATCGGGTTCGCCAATGCCTCCTTCTACGCGTCCACATTCCGAGGCATGCAAGACACCATGTTTGTCGGTAAAAATGGAAGCGCGGTTTTTCGAAAAAGTCAAGTTTTGGGATCCGTGTCAGTCAAAGTACTCATATTTGGATTCTTCCTGAACCGTTCATCAGTGACTATATCTACGGTTTCGGGACAGCGTATTTCGACCAGAGTGAAATTGGCACCCGAGAAGCCGGGTGGTAAGCTCCACTTCTCTCCCTCTACAGGTAACAAATCCACTACGAATAGCACCACGGCGTGGAAAGGAACCCCAAATTACACCAACACCTACGGAGCGTACTTTTCCCGCTCCTCCATCATCCGTTCGCCCGACGCAGACCCATCCCTTGACCTCACGGGCCAACAAACTCTGGGCAGACCGTGGAATAACGAAAGTGTTGTCGTCTATATGGATGTACGTGTCTCAACCCAACCATCTTTCCCAGCACGAACCTAAGCAACGAGTAGTCGTTCATGGACTCGACGATAAACCCAGCAGGATTCCAGATTTGGGCTCCGACGGATCCTCGAAACGAGTCGATTTACTACGCCGAGCAAGGGTCATTCGGTGAGCATGGTCTTTTCCAGTCTTCTTGGCTTATGCCACACACAGGACCTGGTTTCAACGCCTCCGCTCGCGTCTCATTCGACCACCTCATCTCCGCCAAGGATGCAAAGGAGCATTTCAGCGTCGACAAGATATTCGGTGGGATTCCAACTTGGGTCGATTGGGATTTCTAGTCGCTTTACATGTATAAAAAACAACATTCAAATACATTGCGTGCTTCAGTAACTGCGTGTGGGTGTGGTAGGGACGTATGCAAAAGAAAAAGAAAAAGCTAGAGCGTCTCAATCGCCCTCCTCACCTCCTCCGCCCTCATCTCAAACATCTTGAGCTGCCTCTCCCCGTCCCTCTTAAATCGCTCATACTCTGCCTCCATCTGATACCGAATCCACTCCTCCACAGTCATATCCTGCTCCTCTTCAGTGAGCGACTCGATATCGGCAAACGGGTCCGTAGCGAGTGGCGGAATGAACGCAAAACCTTCAGGACTCGCCGGCGCGTCCTTGGGCCATTGCAGAGTTGATGCTCCACCTGCGAAAGGGCCAGCGCGGGGAGGCGTGGTGGGCAAAGGCTCAGGATCCGCTGGTTGCGTCTCGGGTTCAAAATCGGCCTCCATCATTGACTCCTCCACCTCTGCCATCTCCACATCATCATCTCCGTCCACAACCGGACGCGGGTCGGGTTCATCAACAACAAGCGATTTCTCCTTCTCCTTGCCCTTGTCTGTTGACTTCTTCGGTTTTGCGGCTGCCTTGACCACCATCTTCGGCTCCTCCTCCACCTCTTCCTCTTCATCTGAGAGAATATCCACCACCGGGCGTTCCTCTTCGTCTTCGGATTGCTGCTTCTTGAACAAGCGAGATTGCGAGTTCGACGATTGAGGTTTTTGAACCGGCGGGGAAACCTTTGATGTAGACTTTGGTTTCGCGGATGAAGATGAAGGAGGAGGAGAGGCTGCGCGCGACTCGGGCTTGGCCTTGGACGGCCGTTTCGCTGGAGCGGGAGCAGGTTCGGGAGCAGGTTCAACCTCAACCTCATCCTCTGAGACATCCATATCGACGTCTGGACTAGGATCGCGTTTGCTGCTAGGTTTAGATCTCGCAGCAGCGCTGGTACTGCGGGACGCCGGCAGCGAGGGAGCAACCGTCGCCCTCGTAGACGTCTTCCGCGTTCGCGTCGCAGCGGGCGCAGGCTCCTCCTCTACATCTGCTTCAGGAGCGGGAATAACAGGCTTGGAAACCGAACGTGAAGACGGCTTTCGAGGCTTTGGTGCCGTTTTGGGAGGTTCCGGCTCCTCCTCCTCCACTTGTTGAACGACCGAAGGCGGCTTGGATCGGGATTTCGCGGGAGGCTGCTTCTGCGAAGAAGGGGGAGGCAGATACTGTTCCATCTCCATCTCCATCTCCACGTCTTCATCTTCTTCGGGCTCATCAGCGGGAGGCGGAGCTGCCTTGGCTTTCGTCCGCGAAGAAGACGGCTTCCTCTTCGTTTCCACCACCGTTTCCTCCACAACCGATGCCTTGGATTTCGTACGGGTGTGTTTACGGGCGGGAGGTTCCACCGTGACTTCAACAGCTTTGGATTGAGATCTGGACGGTGGTCTTTGCGCCTCGCGTTCTTCCTCCTCCCGCTGCTTCCGCGTCTCCTTCCGCGATACAACGGCTTGTTCAGCCTTGGCTGGAGTCTTTCCCTTTGCACGAGTCGACGTGGACGTCGACTTGTGGCTAGCAGGTGGCGGTGGGATAGGCGCAACGAACCACCCGTCATCCGAGGAACTATCTTCAGCGGGCGGCTCAGGCAGAGGCTTTGATTGTGACCGCGACGGTGGACGCTTGGGTTCTTCAGTAGCCACCGAAGCCTTTGGCTTGGCTTTCGACTTGGAAGTCTTGCGCGGCACCTCTTCTTCTACTGGTGGCACATCCTCCTCCCCATCTGTCTCGACTTCCCGCGCCTTGGACTTGGATCGCGATCGTTTGTGCGTCGCTGGCGGCTCGTCGTCCGTCTCCACCTCCCGCGCCTTGGATTTCGACCGTGAAGCTTTCGGCGGTTTGGCTTTGGGGGCAGGCTCCACCTCGTCATCATCGAAAACATCCGCTGGGCGAGAGACGGACTTGGATCGGGATCTCGTCGCAGTAGTTGGTCTCCGCTGACGACTGGGAGGCGGAGGTGACTCGTCCTTTTCCACCTCTTCAACCACTTTCGGCTGCGAGACAGACTTTGACCGGCCGCGCTTTTTCGGAGGCGGCGTGGGCGGCTCGTCATCCTCTTCTGCAACCGGGGTCTGAGCCTTCGCCCTCGTGCTCGCTCGAGAGCTACTGCGGGTCAAGGTACGAGGTGTTTTGGCGGTAGAAGCGGAGGCTTTACGGGGAGTTTTGGTGCTCGAGGGGATGGGGACGTCGTCGTCTGAGCCGTCATACGTTTTGGTCGGCATGACCAAATCCACCGGAGCAGCTTTCGTGGCACGTTTGGACTTTTTGGCCTTGGCGGTCTCGATGTCCGACCCGAATGCGAGGATGAGGAATGGGCACGGGTTGTCCGAGTCGTTGCGGTCCCGGTGGTGTTGCCTGTAGGATAAGAGAGGGAATTCCAGTGAGAGAACGGACATACATTGGGTCATCATCTTCATCCCAATTTGCAAGTGCGACATTGCAGTACAGACACGTCCCTGTGTCGTCTCCAGCAACTCCGGGAGTGAATACGAAACCGGCATGTGCCATCTGGGCCCGTCCGAGTGAGTTTGAGTCGAGTAGGATAGCCAGCCGCCGTACCTTTTTGGACGATGCCATATGTTTCTTATTCTTGTCATGCTGCCAATCGTGCGCCGTGAAAGTCTCGAGCCGGGCCTTCTCCATAGCCTTGGAGGTGGGCATACGCGATTTATCGGGGAAAGTGAACCTGGAACGCGTCAGAACAGGCAACTCGCGGCGGTCAACACAACAGACCTGCCATGCGCGTCGACGTCCCGCCTCAACCCACATCTCAGATTGGCCCATGTACATGTCTTTGCGCATTTTTCCCAGTGTATATCAAACGGATCGTCTTCCTTTGCCCACTCGGTGACCTGCTTGCCGCACATGAAGCAGGTCGCATTGTCGGGGTCCTCGGCGCTGGGGTCAAAGTAGAAGCCGGCCTCGGCGAGGGTGTCGGGTGTCGCCTTCCACGAGCTGGGGTGCGGCCATTTGAAAACCTTGCCGCGCTTTTGCTTGAGGAACGAGTCGACACGGTTCTTGAGCACTTCCATCGTACGCATTCTTGACAGGGTCTCAGTTTGTTCAATGTTGATCGGAGCCAAACATCATCATGCTTGTCCGTCAACTTTCACATCCTACTGGTCTGCTATGCATCCTTGCCTGAAATCGTCTCAATGTCGTCGTAGACAGCGAACTCGAGCAAGCCGCGGCTGTTTTGACTGCCGCATTTGCGCGCTGTCTGTCCTCGCTACCCTCGTTCCCACAAGACGCTGAAGTAAACCGGTAGCCCCCGACACCTTTGGCCACTCAATGATGGGCGGCGACATGTCCTTGGATCCCCTCTTCCAGATGGCTGGTCTCCGTGCCGGCGCCATTGGCGGGGAAATCTGGGTCGCTGGCTTCTCACCCTCGGAAATCTGTGCCGTCGCCCTCTGGTTTGGTCCTGGGTCCGACTATCTGGCAACGTAGCTCTCTCCTCTCCTCATTCTGGTCTGGAGTAACACACGGTGGCAGTGAAGAACAACGGGCCGCAGGTTGGGATGATCTCGTAGCCAACTTTCCACCCGAACTCAAGCAGTGGTGGCTGGAATACGTGGGTCTTCTTTCAGCCCTAGTTGGAGCTACGAAATACCAGACAGTTCATTCCGCGCGCTTCTACCTGGAGCGAATCTTGCCTCGGTAAAGGCACCAAAACTAAAGGCTGGCATCTTCACCTCCTCGGCACGAGCCCTGACCACCAACACAAGGGTCTTGCCGCTGCCCTCATTCAAGCTGTAGAGTCCAAGGTATGTACACAATACTCTTATATCGAATCTTTGACTCATGTCTACAGGCAAATGGCTTGCCCATGGTCCTCGAAACAACCAACGACGGAAATGTACTTGAACTCAATTCATGCCACCTCGCTAACATGGCCACTAGGTCACCTTCTACAAGCGTCGAGGGTTCGTGGTTCGTGGGGAGACCAGCATAGTGGGGTCTGGTGGTGAAATCACAATGACTTGCATGTCGAAATCGTGAGTACATGTATGTACGCGCTGTAGACGACAGTGAATGAATCTACTTGACAACTATCCTTTGCGCGCTGTGTTCATGATCAGGAACGAAGGGAGGATTGAATAGAGACTGACCTTCTGCAGCCATCTCGAGCGTAGATCCTACCCGCCGCGCCGCGCCCAGAGTGGGCGAAACTCGAAAGACAACCTCAACTCCTCTCCACTGGCAATCCGAGCCTCGCACTCAGCGCCTTCAACCTGTCTTCCAACGCTCGGACATCCTCCATAGTCGGCCTTGGTTTGTCTCCCATCCCGGCAGAAGGTGCGCCGGCAGTCAACTGGGCAAGCATATCCTCCAGACCCTCCATCTTGCGTTTCTCCTTCAACTCCTCATTTTCATCCACACCATGCTCATCATCAGCGAGATGTTCCCTCGCATGCGCCTCCGCCTCCAAATCCCTCGGTACGACGTCCGTGAAGCGTACATTGGCAAGGGCTGAAGCGATTGCCCGCGCCTCGGCCAACAGAGCTTCCCTCCCCTCGACGACGCACAGAGGCGATTGCACAAACGCAAGCAGGGCAGCCGCCCGCCCCCTCAGCGCCCCGATCTCCCTACCCAGGGGGACCCCAACACCAGCGAACCCATCGTCAAACCCCTCCTGAAGCGCTGATTCCTTGCCGGCCGTGATGCCTTCGCGGTAGCCCACCTAGAGTGATGTCTGTCCGAGGGTGCCCAAAGCTAGATAGAACAGAGTACGAGTCCTACGTTGGTGAATTCGTTGGAGATTTTTGTCCATTCAATGTCGCGAGATACGGATGGAGCAGCGGTGTCGTCCCAGGGAGAGTCCAAGTCCATATTTTGAGATGAATGCGGAATTTGAGTGTGGTGTTTGGGCAGCCAAACAGACTGGCTCTTTCTGCATCTCTACCTCGACTGAACTGCGAATAGGACGACAACCGCGAGCTCGACGATACTTCCATCTCGGCAAGAATGACTCGAAACTTGGAATTTCAAAGGCAGTGGCGGTCCGTCTGGGCGCTCGGAACCCGGAACACCAACTTTTACCTCGACTCGTTCCTCCTCCACCATGCCCCCGCGCAAACCCAAAACCAAGCCTAAACCCAAGCCAACCTTCGACCTCCCGACCGAGCTCCACAGCCTAATCCTAACCTACCTCCCATACTATGACCTCCTCCGCGTCGTCCGCGTCTCGAAGCAATGGAAGACCTTGATCGAGACTGACCCTGTGCTGAGAGTGTTGACATTCAAAGAGGCGAGCAAAGAGTATGTCGCACCTCGTGCGGAAGATGAAGAGGATGAGGAGGAATCGTCGAAAAATGACGAGGAAGAGGACGAACCAGTCCGGGTAGGTGTTAACCCCCTCCTGCTGGACGCCTCATCGAATCAATCTCCAGATGCACACCGCCCTGCCACATATAACATTCATCCTAGGCGACGAGGCCTCCTCCGCCCATTTCGACCTCAGAGACGAAAACGATTCAGTCTCTACCTATGACTCGGAATCCGATGATCAGATCCCCCTCCACTCCACGAGCATCTACAACGACCTCGCGAGCATCCCCGCCGTGCACACACTCCATATTGAGCTGGACCCGGATGTCGAGGTCGAGATCAAGAACCCCGAGGGTGTGACTTTGCGGGATATCTTCAACCAGCTAGATACTGAGTGTGTTTTTAAGTATTCCCATTCCACCTCCCCGCTCATGCCCTTACACAGAATGCAAACCGAAATCACTACGCAATGGGGCGTGATGACCAGACTCGACGCCATGTCCGACCACGTCTACTACGGGGGCTTCTCGGACGTGAAAATCCAAGGAAAGAAACTCTCGGTGTGGATGATTTTGGGCTCGTAGTTCCTGCTGTCTGTTCATAAATTAATTTCACTCTTTTTCGATGACACGGTCCCCGTGACTTGTCTCAACGCGTCGCGTCCCCACTGACGTCATCGTCCCACGGTGGATGTAAAAGTGTACAAGTCTCTGCATTTGCATGTACAGTACTGCATTGTACAAAGGGCGGTAGCCTCGTCGTGAAGAAGAATATGAACAACCAAGGATATATAATGAAGAGTAGATGGATATAGATGTGTGAGGTTTTTTGTTGTTGTACAGTGGAATAGATGTGAATACGTGCGTGCGTGGTTATCCCAAACAGTGAGGTGGATATGAGATGCGACTCTCGGGTGACTGGAGCAGAGGCTCGACAGATCACGCGGTAGTGGTGCTGGTGGTCTTGGTGGTGGAGAGATCGAGCGGCGCGATAACGGGCGACGGGCAAGGCGACGCCGATCGGCTGTTGGCCTTCCTGAAGCGTTCGCTCGACGGCGAGGGAGTGGTGAACGTAAACGCGGAGTAGATGTGGCGCCGCTCGGGGGTGTTGAACACCTTGGTGCTGGGACCTGTGCTGGACCCTTGCTCGAAAGCGGGAGGAGTCGGCCGACTCGAGGAGTAGTGCTTTGGTGAGAAGTAGTCGCGAATCTCAGGCTCCGTGGAGGTTGCCTGGATGGATGCGCGGTCAGTCGAGCTGTCAGATGCAGTACCAGTAAACAAGAAACTCACCCGGCGGAATTTGGCGCTCTCCTCGGGAGTGAATGACGCGAGGAGCGTTTCAACGTCAACCCAGCATCGTAGGCCTGGGTGACGTCCGCGAGAGGTGACACCGTCAACTCGTAAACTCGGGAATCGATGTCGACCTGTAGCAACCGCTCCCTCTCTGCAGCCGTGTCTGCGTCCTCGTCGACGCGGGGCAGCGGCGAAGCCCTGGCCTTCTTCTTGCCCTTGCCTTTGCTCTTGCCTTTGCTCCCGGACGAGGCGGCGCGCGGCTTGGGCTTCACGGCCTTCAAATTCTCCTCCGACTTTTGCTTCTTCACGATCTTGGTGGCAAGCACACCATTCGTCTTGCGCTTTTTACCCGCACTAGAGGAGCTGCACCGCTCTCCCGTGACGGGGTGGAGGTTCTCCTTCTCCGCGCTGGACGCGAGGGGTGAAGAGGGAGTGGTAATGACGTTGGGATCGACTCTGGATGACGACGAGGAGAGGATGCCAGCCTTTGCCGCCGCCGGTTTCCCGACGACCGTGGCCACCGCGTCGGTGGCGGGGGAGTCGCAGTAAACGGTAAAGGAGCTGGGCATCGCGGTCGTCTGAGCAGTGGTGGTGAGAAGAAAGCAAGCGGCGCTAAACTTTGATCAACAGAGCCACTGATACACGCTTTAACCGTTAACGTGACTTGATTCAACATTACGAGAACCGAGGCTGTTCTCCGAAGAAATATTCTGCTCGGTGGCTCTCGACGATTTAAGAGGTTTTACGCGACAAAACGCGTCGAGAACGCGTCGAGAACGCTTTATCGCGTTGGCGTCAAGCCGGCGCTCCAAAACGCCACTTCCCCGGACCCTGGGCTGTAATTTATCAAGCGGGTGTGGCCCTGGTAGCCTCTGGAGCCGGAGCGATTGCTGAGAAGTGTTGGTCGCATAGCTTGAGAAACGACCCCGTGGGCGAACAAATAGAACGATGAAGGTCTCTGACTGTCAGCCACTCGCGCCATCTCCTGCCTCCCACCCCTCCATCCTAGGCGGCTTCCTTCCTTTACGCGTCTCAACTCAGCAAAGCTCCCGACAGTCGACGCGAAGCCCGTGTGTGGATTCTGGAACTCGCCATCGGCACTTGCGCGTTAGCGTTTCTCACAGCTCGCCATGCACCAAACCGACCCAGCACCTCTCCAACACCGCCCGATCCTCTCGACAACTTGAATGCCGATGACTGCACCCGCTTTGGACAAGGGCGAGTGGCTTGATATTGCGGGAGTGTCAAGCCGTTCCAAATCCGCCAGCCCAAACTTCATTATCCCTCCGACGTCCCATACTGCCGCTGTCCCCAGGGCCGAGTATTCAAGACTGCTTCCAAGTACGCATGGCAAGCAAAACGACGCTCTTCAACATCCTGGTTGCCGCGTCCCCCGGCTTTGGCGGGCTTCTTCCGAAAGTGACCAACATTCCCCCAAGACGATTCGAAGTTCAGCAAAGCGCCAAGATACGAGACGAGCGCAAGAACAAGATCTGCAAGTTCACTCGATAGTAAGCAAAAAGGTGGGCGGCTGAGGACATCAAGCTCTGAGGTAACAGCGGGTGAGCAAAACTTGGAAGTCTGTGACTCTGCATTGGCGTCAAGTTCTAGGTTGGACTAGGTACGCATTCGTGGACGTTCTTTATGAAGAATCACAAGGCAAAGCGAAGACTTGAAGCTGGGTTGCGGGCGGCTCATTGGCGCGTCCCCGTTAACATTGTGCGGCACACTGGGCTTCTGAGGAACACGGCCAAGTCTTGGGTTTTCTCGGCTGCTTCTCCTTCAAGCTACCTTCAAGGCGACGCAGATCCTCGGTCCTTGTCCACGATACGAATGGAAAGATTCCTCAAATAGCTCCCAAAATCATTGCCGGGTAGTCGAGACCCGTTTTCGGACGAGTCGACTAGAACCACGTTTGGGGAAATCGAAGAAGACTGGGGTTCCGAGGCGAAAATTCAAAAGAGGAGTGTGCGTGGCTTATTTGCCAGCCGATTCTTCCTTTTTCGGCCATCCTCGCTCAAGTCCTGAAGCAACAACAAGTCTCCCCGAATCCAAAGGCCTTTCAGCCAGTCCGTGAAGTCCGACGTCGTCAGACAAAAGATGACAGATGCGAAGCGTCTATTGTTCTGATCAGCCCTTCCTTTCAACTTTACCCACAGGACCCACATGGCGGATGGTCATCCACTGTGGACGGAAATGCTTCTTGAAGAGACGACCAGGCTCGATACTGGGTCTCCCATTAATGGATAAATTTCTCAGGCATTGGTGCTACAGCCGAGTAGCCTCCTCCTGAGTTTCCATGCAACACTACATCCACTCACGTCCCTCAACACACGAATGTCTCTGAATCTGCCACGTTCGCCGAAAAACCTCGATTCACGGGCTATTTGCGCGTCATGAGGACATCCCAAAATATCTCCTTGCTTCCTTAAAATCATGGATGACCGGGTCTTGGTGTCTTTCGTCCCCCTCTCGGATGGCACGTCTCTCTGCGGTGCTCCTCGCCTTCGCTTCACTCGTCAACGCTGCGCCTCCGCTGCTCAATGCGCGTCAAACGATCACTACGTTGAGCGCGGCCCAGATCCGCACCTTCAAGCCGTATGCTTTCTACGCTGCTGCAGGTTATTGCCAGCCAGCTACGACTTTGGCTTGGAATTGTGGGACCAACTGTCTGGCGAACCCGAGCTTCCAGCCTGTTGCCTCTGGCGGCGACGGTGACGCGACGCAGTTTTGGTTTGTTGGCTTCGACCCAAGCTTGAAGACGGTTATTGTGTCCCACCAAGGGACGGTTCCTTCGGAGATGTGAGTTGTGTTCAGCTCTTCTGGGATTGAGCAGTGTAGTTGATGCAGACAGCCTTTCGCTGGTGACCGACTCCGACTTTTTCCTGAGTTCGTTGAATTCGACGTTGTTCCCTGGTGTGAGCTCCTCGATTGAGGCGCACAGCGGATTTGCAGACGAACAGGCAAAGTGGGTTTTGGACTCTTTTCCCGCGATGTCGGCTGACTGGAGTATAGGACCGCGACGCTTATTCTTTCGGCAGTTCAAACTGCCATGTCGAAATTCGGTACAAAGCAAGTGACGCTTGTGGGCCATAGTCTGGGTGCTGCGCTCTCTCTCCTCGACTCGGTTTATCTCCCGCTTCATCTGTCGGGAGTCACCTTCCAAAGCATTCTGTATGGCCTGCCCCGAGTCGGCAACCAGGCTTTCGCCACCTTGGCGAGTGTCGGGAACACGGTGACGCATATCAACAACAAGGAGGATCCGGTCCCCATTCTCCCGGGAATTTTCCTTGGCTTCCACCACCCGACTGGTGAGATTCACATCCAGGACTCTGGTGCTTGGGACGCATGCCCTGGAGAGGATAACCCATCGGACCTGTGTATCGTCGGCGACGTCCCTACGATTCTTGAGAGCGACGTGAGTGATCACGATGGACCGTACGACGGCGTAGAGATGCAGTGTTAGCTACATATGTACTCTCAAATAAACCGAATTCGGAGGGTTGAGTCAAACCAATTTGGATAAGCCATCGTGACCGGAGATCAATGACAAACATTGCTGCGTTCATCTTCACCACTCCCCGCCATCTGGCGCAATGGTCGCGAGACTATCCACCTTGACATACACCCTACTATCTCTCTTGGCCTTTGCTGCAGCTCACGACCACCATGACGAGTTGAGCGAGGAAGAAGCCAACCTCCCGACGGATTCGATCCTATGGATTCACATGGCGCTGCAGGCGGCGGTCTGGGGTGTACTATTCCCTATTGGCATGGTATCGGGATAACGTGCGCCCAGTGTCGTGTTTTCCTCCCATGTTCGCTAATCCCTTCGCAGGCGGAGTCGATGGCATGTCCCGTTGCAGGTGCGCTTCTAAGTGCTACGCCGATTCCGACAAGCAGAATTAATCTCGACCGATAGAGCGTGGGCTTCGTGTTGACTGCTGGAGGCTACATCCTGGGGCACTCGCACAAGGGCCGCATGTTCTTACCCTCGGCGCACGGCGTGTTTGCCTCGATCTTGTTCATTCCCGATCGTAGCCCAGCTCGTCCTCGGTGTATACCTCAAGCTTCACATTCACGAAAATTCCATTCGGCCGTGGGCTGTCCGTTTGCACGGCGTCGTTGGGAAAGTTGTGTACCCAATTTTCGGATTCACTCAGATGCTATTTGGCGCGATCGCGTATCGGGGCTATTGTCGGGGTGGCAATTTACCGCAGTGTCTTGCACACTATATCATGGGCTCGGGCTTCATTGCGTACGGCGTTATTATGGCGATAATGCTCATGGTTGGCGGGGGAATGGGTGCGGCGGAGTGGACGGAGTCCAGAATGGTGGGATTCGTGGGTGATTATGCTGTGGGGAATTGGTGCGTCTTCATTCAGAGGCGCTTTCAAGAGTTAATCATGGTGTTATAGTCAACACCTTCACTGAGCACCGGGGTAGTGGGTGAGCGTCAAGGACATGCAGCATACGTGAGTTTTAGTTGCTTTCCAGACATCACCTGAAATTGTTCCCAGAATTTGGGTGTTCTAGTGGCGTTAAAAGTATCCAATGCTTCCCCGCTTTCTGACATGATAATAGGGTGGCGGGCGGTCTGCTAGGAATTCTCCTTGCAAGAAATAAAAGGTTTGATTGCCTCCTTCAGCATGGATATCACTGAACTGTTTCCCAGCGTAATGTAGTCCCTGCTATAATGTGGGTCTCTCTTTCTCCCATTGTGCCTTGGCCTCCAACCTCGCTGCAGCTTAATATAACCGGCTGGGCCATGTCTGAGCACGCGCAACACCTTATGATATCCACCAAAGTTCACGCCATGTTCGGATACACCCTGATGCTCGCCGGACTAGCGCGTATTTTGGAGGTCTGTTGCTTCCCCGGGCCAACCAAATCGGCTGCGGAGGGCTCCAGCGACGACGACAACAACAGCGACCACACCCTGGCGGAACCCAGCCCTCGGTATCCACCTGCTTCGCGCGGTATACTCCACCGCATGCATCAGCGGAGAATCGCAAGGCTGCAACCTCGATAGCATTCCGCCACCTCCCGGCCTTTGTACGTCCGTTTTGAATATATTCTGCACTCGACTGACGATATCTCCAGTTGCTCGTTGCGTCAGGGTACGATTTGTTTCCTGCTTTCTGGTGTCGGATTCATCATCCACTTTAAGAGTCCAGTTCATGTCAGCGACCGACGAAGAGTTGGATTTCGTGCATGACAATGAGATGGACCACGTCACCTACATTCTCATCATGTTCAGGTGGGATTTTTGGCCAATATCGCTATCCTCCATCTCACCGCCTTGCAGTATCGCATTCCTGCTGTACGCACTGATAGTCTTCCTGATACACCTCTACGCCACGACGGGACGTAACGCGCCAACAAAGGAGGACGGTAACAACATTGCCCTCACTACGCCGCGTGGTTCCAA